>CANXYC012301594.1:0-19423 GCA_948193065.1 Aleurites moluccanus
ACTTTCTCTACTTGTTTATTTCTTTGTTAATTTTATAATGCACATGTTTAATTTATTGATTAGTTTATCTTTTCTTTATTTAATCATGTTGAACTAAATCCTTTTTCTAGGATTTAGATGAAGTCAATTGAATAATAAAGGTTGATGACAATGATTTATGATTTTAATTATTCTTAATGCATAGTTTGATTTGTTAATTTTGATTTATAAGTGTTTTATAATTAGCCACTATAATCACCATATAAAGTAGTTATTTATAAGCGAGAGCTGCGATAGTTGCTAGTTCATGGAATTAATAAACTAAGGCATGTATCCCTAAGAGATTAGGGTACACTTTAGTGGATTTTATGAAATTACTAAGGATCTTAATGAATTAACATTGATTTGATGATCACGAGAGTAGACACTTACATTAATGTTAATGTTTGGATTTTTGCTCGAGAGAGACTAATTCATAATTTAGAGTAATTAATCCATCAAACACTTTAGTTTTGAAATCATTATTGAGTCAATCAACCAGGTAAATTCAATTAATGAAATCTAAATTCTAGATCGCTTTCTTTAATATCTTAAATTTCCAAATTGAGATTTCTTATTTATTTAATTTTGCTTTAAAAAATTCATCCAAACCAAATTAATTTATTTCTAATTAATAAAGATAATATAAATTTCAGTAATTGACAACGCCTCTCTGTGAGGCGATACTCTACTCACTCTATTACTTGCTAAAGCGATTCGTACACTTGAAAAGCTCGAACAAAATCCTATGTTCCATGGTTTACCTATGTCCTATTGACACGTATCCGTATTATATCCATATTAAACCTATGTTCTTATACCAACTTTGTCATGTCCTAAAATTGGAACATAATTGTCCTAGGATATGGGAACCGACCATACTATCAATACCCTTGGAACCCTGCTAACTTATCAAATATGTTCCTTGTAATCACTTCTAATAATTCTATAATATCAATCACATACTCATCATACTCATTATGCACATTAATATCATCTAGTAATATTTTCATCACATAATATACATAGTATTTTAGTTTAATAACACCAAATATTAGTTCACACATTTACTACCTTCTAATATTATATATACCATGAAGCCACTAAGATAACAAAAGGGAGAATATGATATATTACATGACAAAATATATTGGTTCCAATAGACAAAAGAGGAAACCTTTGAAACTGCTTCTACTTTACTTCATACTTGAAAAATGATATTCCACTAAAGAATGAGTAATGAATACTCAGTGAGACATAAATATATTATTATACACATAGGCTAGGTAGATAAAAAGAATAGCCCATTAAATGCTATGGCATAGAGGTACAAATAAGAAATCAAGCGATCAATATAGGAAAAAAGTTATGAACATAATCATGGATCATATCAAGTTAGGTCACATAGTATCAATGGCATATAGAAACAAATAGTCATGAAACATAACAAATACAGGGTAATAATTCGTCATATAAACTCGTCATATAACATAAGGTTGATCATACTTTATGGCTAGGACATTACCTCTTTCTAGTAAGGGTTATGAAGTATTAATTATGCACAATATTGATAGTATTCATCCACTGCCCCAGATAGATAGTTTTGTCATGTTATTAGGTATTTAGCAATTAAAGGTACAACACTCATCATCACATCAAGTATGGTATCAATGGGAGAAAATGTCAAGTAACAAAGTAATAGTCAATGATAAACACATGGTTTCATTAATCAACAAATAATAGTAGTCAAGTAATATAATTAACATAAAAGCAAGACATTGACTTTCGATTAAGGTTAAGGTTGGTGCCAACCAATATCGTTGCGGTAAGTTCACTTAAGCATTTCGTCGAACACTTGGTGGACATAGATTATAGTTCATTGGGACATTTTTTCAAATACTTAGTGTGCAATATTTCAACAATAATTTAGTAGGGTTTTGGGATAACTTTATTTAAGCCAATTTCACAAGCAACAATAATACATTACAAACAAGGTAATGGATACATAAACTCCATCAAAAACCATAAGGAATAGGCTAATTAAGTGGCATAATCAAGCATGAAAACACAAAGAGGGAGGGGAAAGGGCATTCGGCCCAAGCAAGGGGTTTTGGGTTTTAATGCTCATAATTTTAAAAATGGTTATATTAATGTATAATAATATATTTATAACTCACCTTGATGGATAGTTTGACCAAAAACTCAATGGAAGCTCTAATTCTCACATTAGGCAAAAATGCTTTTTATCCTCGCTTCCATCATCTTTTTCATTTTCCTTTAATTCTACATGATAAAATTCATATGTTTTAGACTTAATTTGATTCATATAATCATATTCTAAATTTGGTTTGAATTAAACACTCATAATTTAAAAGTCAAGTTTTGACATAAACTCTAATTAGGGTTAGGTTTTCTATCTACATATATATATGTGTTTAATCATTAAAATTTCTTAATAAAACCATCATATAACTCAAATAAATTGAAAAGGAAACCAAAAAATATTTTAACCTTAACTTTGGTGGAAATCTTAATTTTCCTTTCGTTGATGAATCCAAGCTTTCTTTGATGAATCTAAGTGTTCTTTGGTAGTTAATAGGTCTATTTATCTTGAAATTTCATATAGGATTTATGGTATTTGATTTAGGGTTAATAGACGTGAAGAATTTTGGTTGGAAGGTTGAAAGAGATGAAGAGGTAATGGAGTATGGGTGATTCGTCAAAGCATGGGAAATGGGGAAATTTTTTTCTAAATATGGGTTGTTATCGAAATTTAGAAATTTTTTATATTTTCACTTTAATCCCTCAACTTCCTTTATTTAGAAATTGACCTTAAAACTTTCTTATAATTACACTTTTATCCCATTTTGATTTCTAACACTAATACTTCACATATTTTTCATTTCACATTTAATTGGAATTTTCAATGGTATTTTCATATAATTCAATTTTTAATAAGATATTAAGGATCTTAAATTAAGATTTTAGAATTTAAATTGCTTATATATAATTTATATATTTAAATGAAAATCATACTCATATTGATACACTTTTAAAGTGCCCTAAATACAAATATGAAAATTTTAGAATGTTACACTTCACTATAGAGTTCACAACTGGATTGATGTTTGCTCTCCTTATAGTTAACTCAGCATTAACAGGAAGCATTGCTTTGTACTCTCCATAGATAAAATGATTCTTCTCGAATTTAGCTTGAACACAGTTTGAAGAATGAGAATCTTTAAAAAAACATAATTAAATACAATATTAACAAGGAAAAATCTTATGTCCATTTTATATTAAATATTCTTATAAAAATAACGACTTTTTTTTTTTAAAGTGGTCGAAATTAAAAATTCTATTAAAAGGAGACAAAATTAATATAATAATAAATTGGATGGCCAATTAAACAAAATTTAGAGGGAAAATCATATATACATATTTTAAAGTTGACTCCCCTATAGTCTTTCCTGGATTACACCTCTATTTTTGAATTATACATACAAAACTAGACAAGATACAAGCCACAAGTAAATTTTTTTTTTTTAAATCTTATTAATATTCAATTTATTTAAAAATTATATTAGTTCTATAAAATTTTAAATTTTAATTATTTTTTCATATATCACAAATTTTGATTTATATATAAATAAATTCTGTAATATTTTATAAAATTATTTATGTTAATAGTGGCGATTTTAGAGGGAGGCTGGTGGACAATGCAGGCACTTGCCCCACTGCCTCTTCAAATTTACATTTTATCATAGAGTTAATTCTAGCTTTGTCCCGCTAATTTATTTCCCTTCGCCCCCCACAATCTTACAATTATGTCCCGCTTGACTTGAAATATTATTGCAAAAATGGTTAAGATGTAATTAGATGAACTAAAAGTGAATATTATATGGTATATTTGTCATTTCAATCTATTAGTTGGTTTAATTGAATTAAAATTTTTTATTATCACAACAAACTTTTAAATCTCCAAATTATTTTATGCCTCCAGTGAATTTTCCTTTTGTAAAGTATAAGATAATAATAATAATAATAATAAAGGCTATACAAAGTAAATTGTAATTGTAATTTTATCTTTTATTATTTATTTTAAATTATGGTTGGTGTATATTTTTATGTTAAATTATGTTAATTTTGATTTTCTACTTATAATTATTTTGTATATTATAACTCTCTATATATTTTCACTATTTTATTAATTTATTTTTTATGAGTAGAATATTCATTTTTATATATACCTACATGTTTATAGAGAATATCGACTTAATTATCTGACAGTTAAAATAAAATTAATATTCTAATAATTATTTATTACTTAATGATAGTGAAAATAGGTACACTCAAGGAATAAATTTTTGAAACTCAATAGTGTCAATGAGTGAGAATGAATTTAGAACCCACCTCACTTTGTCCCAATTTTAATAATTTATACTTTATATTATATTTCTAGAGGCATGGATTGATTCTAATAATCTTATTTATCGAAACTAAATTTAAACTCAAGCGATTCACTGATGTTGAACTGAAGTTTATTAATTAGAATAATAAACTATATGGATAAATTGAGTGATAATAATTATGATTGAATTATCTTAAAAAATAATAATTTTGCAATGTATAAAATTGTACAAAATATTTGAATTTACTTAAAATAAACATCTAATAGTATTTTGAAATTTAAAAAAAAATTAAATAATTTTTTAATGATTAATTTAAAATATCATTTTAAAATTTAAAAATAAAAAAAATTAGATATTATAATTTTTTTTAAAATAAGGTTTTTAAAATTATGTTTCTACTCAAACATTATGCTTGTGGACAACAAATACAAAAAGCATATCAATGGATATGGATAACTAAAAGTTGAATTGAAAGGTATAAGTAGATGCTTTGTAGATAACTCTCCTTAAACCAACAACAAGTCTAAAGGTAGCCAAAAGGGTTTTTCTCAACTAGAGGCTTCCAACTTATTTGAAGTGTAACGAACTTGTAATTTCACTATTGCAATAGTATAAATACAAGGATCAATTATATTCCAAAAAGTTTCCTCTAAAAAAAATATAAATTATATTCTATTTCAATTCCTTACGTTATCTCTGTTTTTAATGGATTAATTTAGTTGATATCATTAGAATTTAAATGAATTTCATATTTATATATACTAATTAACCTTTTAAGTAATTTATAACTTTCTTAAAATAAATAAAATTAATATCTATTATTATGAGATGCACATTCTTTTAAAAATTTACAAAATTCATATTATAATATTATTAAACTAGTTAAAAAAATGCAATGATCAATATGCTAATTTTTTTTTTTTGTTGTTGTTAATTACTATTTATATTTGATATAAAAAATAATTTATGTTTTGTTTAAATAAAAATATTCTGATTGAATTATTTATTCATTATTTTATATAATTATATTTTCGTCTCCAAAATTAATATACAATTATATTTTTGCTACTGATATACAATGATTTATGATTTTTTTATTAGATTAAGTCTTTTAATTTATTTTGGAAAATTGTTTAAAACCAATTTAAGTAATTTTCTTTTGATTCTATTATTGAAGTAAAAAATTTATAGACCCCTTTTGGTAAGGAATTTTATTAATTCTCTTGAAGATCAATTACTATTTCTCTCGGAAAAAATCACTGAACTATTGTTTTCACAAGTTATTAAAAATAAAAATAAAAAAGATAAAAAAAGAGTGGTACCAAAGACAAAGATGCAAGTGAAAACAGTCTTGTGTTGTATTATGATGAAGCAGTGGCTTTCATTATTAGAATGGGTGGCAAAAAAAACAAATAGAACCTTAACATCTGTGATAAATGAATGTCTTGACATGAGACAACACAATGTGGGCAAAACAACAAAACAAAGAGATAAGGGCCACACCAATTTTATTGTTCATGCATGCCCCAACCATATGCATTCTCACCTCCTTTTTATCAGGCTCTGCTAGCTACTTCAATTTATTTTTTAAGTTATTATGGTTTTTTAACCAATAAAAATTTAAATTTAAATTAATTTAAAAATGTGAAAACACTCATATCCTATCCAAAAATTTAATCTATTAAATTGTGAAACCCAAATATTATATTAAGTATGAATATTTTTTGTTATTTTTCAATACGAGAACTTTTAATTTTAACACCATAATATGATATATCCACCACCGCTGACTAATTAGTTAACATATTTAGATATATATGATCCATAAACATAAATAATAGATTGAGAATTGATGACCGATTAGATTACATATTCAGACATGCATAAGATCTTCTAACATATAGCTATATGATTAATGGAAGAGTATAAATTGAAGAGTAAAATTAACTCTGATATCATATGAAAATTCTTAAATTTTTATTAAAAATTTAAATTAGTAGATGATGAGATTTAAATATTATATTAAATCTTCATATTTTTTTTATTATTTTTCAATATAAAATATTTCAACTTTAACAAAAAGTATATTTTTCACATTGAATTCATATATTTAAAAATAATTCTTTTGTTGGTTCTAAAAATTAAGTTTTGATCTATAAGCGATTATATTAGAATTGTTTATTAATAGAATTTAAAGTTTGAAAAATATCACAATTTATTTAGTTATGAAAAATTAAATTAAATTTTTAGAAAATAATTCTTAGAAAATTAAAATATAAAATTTATTGTTTAATTATAAAAATTTCCCAAATAAAAAATTAAAATTGAATTTTTCAACTTCTCTAATTCAAAACTATATTTTGGAAAACTAGCTATATATATATATATAGTAGTTATTCATATTCCACTTTGACTAGTCCTTTATGAATTGGAATTTGAAAAACACAGAACTCCACGTTCTCAACGCCATAATGCTTGTTTTGAATCCTACAGCATCACTTCTTCTTCTTCTTTTTTATTTTTTTTAATTATTGCTATTTTTTTTATATATCTATTATTTCTTTAGATATACATATACTAACAATTATTTTACATGATTATATTATGGTTTACTTTCTGCAATATATAGTGAAAATAGTAATTAGCTAATTACTATTATATTTCATATTTTCTTTTTCATATATAAATTTTTCATTATTTTAAAGTATTATTAAATAATTTTAATATTTTTTAGATTACATATTTAAATGTAATATTTTAAGATTATCAATTAGTTCATATATAATAATTAATATTTTTAATTTAGTAAACTGAAAGTTATTTGATAAAAAAAAACCCACTAAAATATATTACAAAATAAAAATTATACAATATAAGGAAAATTATAAATCAACATATTTTTAAATTTCTGAGTTTTAATTTGGAAAAGAAAAAGTTAAAAAATTGAGAAAAGAAAAAAGAAAATTAAAAAATCATAATAGAAAATTTATTTCATAACTAAATAAGGCATTAAATTTTTTCAAAAACTTAATTCGTTCTATTTATAATTTTCTTCGCAAATTATGATTTATAACCTGACCCACAAATAAGTCAGTGTTAGACTAGTTATTTAATAATTAAATATTTATTTCACAATATAGGATGTTAAGAGTTTAAATTTAATATAATTTTTAATTTTAAAAATTTTTATATATTAAAATTTTGAAAAAAAAAATTAATAGTATTAAGAAAAGAGAATCATACTTGAATGATTAATTATTGTGAAAATTATGTTAAATATATTTAATTATATCAACAACACATAAATATATTATATATTAATTTTTGTAAAAATAATAAATACGCTTCTTAAAGTTAATTATCTTTATATGCCTTTAAATTAATAATTTAAATTTTAGAGTGTTTGTCATATTACAGAAAATCAAGAATTTTAATTAAGAAAAATTATATCTCCTAAAAGGAAAAAACATCAATTGTGGAGTGAAGAAGTGGCGAAATTCTATGCATGCGCATGGCAGCCCAGTTTGAATGTTCCTTCTTCAATTCTTTACTTTACATTAATCGACTGTTCAAAAACAATGAATGAAGTGGCTGTTTCTTTCATTTTAACAATGAAATATCTTCTTTTTATTTGATTTTGAGATAATATTATACTGACATATATTTGATATCAGCATTAAATTTGGTCCTTACCACTATAAAGAGAAACGTATATTTTATTGCTTTGTCGCACAATAGAAGAGATCGATGGATAGAGTTATATGAATAAAATTTTCCCATCTAAGCATCTATTTTAATTCAATAATGAAACTAAATGAGTAGAAAAAAAGTGATTCATCATTATTCGAAGCAGAAGCGAAATTAAAAATGATGATTTGAGAGGGATAAAAATATAATATAAAAAAAATTAAATTTATGAGAGAATATGTATAAATATTTAATTTTAAAACTTCATAATATAAAAATATAGGTAAAAATATAAGTTAAAAAATAAAATTTTAAAATATTTGGGGGCCATGTATACATATTTTTAAAAAATATATAAAAAATATGTTGTAAAAAATAAATTTTTAAAAATTTGGGGCCTATATGTACAAATCCTTAAATTTGGAGGAATAATATATAGATACTTTTAAAAAATATATAAAAATATAAATAAAAAAATTTTCAAAATTTTGGGACACGATCGTGGTTTCACTTCTGATTTAAAGATAATTTATTCTACAACATCTCATTTTCTTTCTCTAACTAAAATCTCTCTCTAAAATCAAGAAAAAACTTAATATTCTTCCTCAATTTCTAATTCTCATAATTTCTAACTTGACCATCATAGGGTCTTTGTCAAATAAAAAATACAGCCATTTTATATTGTTGAATATCTATTTCAAGAAGAGTCTAATCCAATGTCTTGATCAACCTCCCACCAATTATCTTATTTTTTCATTGTGCCATTAAATTAATAATTTATATTTTGAATGTTTGTTCATATTACAAAAATCAAGAATTCTAATTAAGAAAAATTTCTATTTTCTAAAAAGAAAAAAACAAACATTAATTGTGGAGTGAAAATGTGGCAACAATCTATGCATGCGCATGCCAGCCCAGTTTGAATGTTCTTTCATCAGTTCTTTACATGAATCGACTGTTCAAATTTAATGGATGAAGTGGCTGTTTCTTTCATTTTCCTATCTCTATCGATCTCTTTCATTTTGAACAATATAATATCTTCTTCAATCTTATAATTTATTGGGCTCTTTTCACCTACTATATATTACTGTTGAAATAAACAATCAAGTAGATTTGATGAGATGTGCACATAAATTTAATTTGAATTTAAAACCGATGCTATGTTTTTATGCAAAAAGAAAACAATAATATATATATATATAAGAATTTAGAGAAGAATGAATACAGCTCACCCATATCTAACTTACGCAACTATCCAAAGCAAATTTACAGATACAGCTGTAAGCGCCCACTGGCCATTTCTTAATATTAATCGAAGATTTTCCCCACGATTTATTTAATGTCTCCTGCTAGTAGGTTGGGAGTCACTGCCTTGTCAATGTCCATTCTATTCATGTCTAGTTTTTGTTCTGTTACTATTTCAATAATTTAATATCTATTTCATATATATTTTAAATTTAGGAGTGATATAAAAGTTATTATTAAATTAAATTAATATTTTTTATTTGAAATTTTTTTAAAACAAATCAAATTATTATTATAACTAAAATTATCTATTTCATTTCGATTTAAATATTTTTGATTTGTAGATTTCAAATCAAAAGAATTATTTTATTATTAATTTAGGAAAAAATATCGATAAAATATTAATAATAAAAAAATTTTAAAAATAATTTAATATTATACAATCCAAAACTTATTTATAATTAACACATCCAATTTTTTTTTAAAGAATTACACTTTTTTTTATTTATCTTTAGTTAATTTTTTATTTCGGTTTGATTTAATTTAAAATTGAAGAAAAAAAAATCTCAAATCATAAACTAAACTAATTTTTTTATTTTTTTTATTTTTTAAATTAAACCAAACCAAACCAAATAAATATAAAATCATTAATTTTAATTTAATTTAATCGATTTGATTCAATTTAATCAGTTCAGTTAATTTAACTTTCACCCCTTAATTTTAATTAATTATTATCAAGATTCTAATTTGATGATAAAAAATTTTGCTCTTTAAGGTGAAGTCTCTGAGTTTTTTCTCCCTTAATTATAAGAGTTATAAAAAATAAATATGATGTTTTATAAATATTTTTTCTGTATTTTAATATTAACTATTAATATTATGATTTTTATGAAAATAATCAAACAAAAATCTAGTTGTATGAAAACAATCTAACGAAAATTGTCAAAGAAAATTAATGTTCCAATGAATTAAGGCTCAACGGTTTGATAAGTGCAAATCAATTTATAATTAATAAATTTATTTGTCAAGTGTCTAATTTATACGTATTTTCATTAAAAGTTTTAAATGTATATAAGGTTTGAATGAATTAATTTTCGTACAATTTGATTAGTATTAGTTAATTTAAAATTAATATATATTTTTTTTTTTCTATTTTATTGACTTAAACGTTCAATCAGATCACGAGTGATCATATAAAAAGTAAAAAAATATAATTTCTTATAAGAGTGAATGGTATTTGCTTTTAACTGTTTTAAAAAGATAAATTTAATAAGTGATTCGTGATATCTCTGTATGGTACATATCAATATTTTATAAACACAAATACTCAAATACACATGAAATTATATAAAAGTGGGTTATGCTAAGCACATTCATTTGTTGGATCATAGATGATTTCGTTTCATATATTACTTTCATTGTCCATTTGTTTTAGCGTTAGGAGAAAATTCGAATCTAAATCTATTATATAAATAATAATATCTTGTTATTATTTTATATCTAATTTTCATTATCCATTTTAATTTCAAAAATAAAAAAAAAATGAAATTAAAATTTTTATGAAATAATTTGGTCTTACTATTATTTAAATAAATAAAAACTGCTACAATAAAACAACAAATTGAAACTTTGTAATAGTTGCCTAATAAAATTAATCAAATAAATTTGATGTAATTATTGAAAATTGAAAGCCTAATAGCTGCAATAAAATATTTTGTCAAATACCTGCAATGTTATCCCTATAAAAAATTATTATTAGTCAATTTTTATAAAATTATTATAATTATAATTTATAAAATAATAAATAATTATTAAAATATTATAAATAATATTGTGATAATTACCATATTTATGTTAGAAAAAATATAAATATATATTAAAATAAATGATTATAATTTTTCTAACTACTAATTTCATTGTTTTTCCAATATATATCATATATTAAAGCGGAAATAGCAAAAATACATAATAAAATATTAAAAATAATTTTCCTAATTCTAGCTGCCTTCTCTCTCAACTTCACCTCTGTTTATTTTTTTTTTATTTTTTTTTTTAATTTTATTGTTTGAGCATGTCGACCCAAGTCAATCACCATTTGTTTCTTCTAATTTCTAAGCAAATTAAAATGTGTTCAATTTTAATTGTTTCTTTTTTATTTATATAAGTCAAAAGATGAGACCAAATGGGTAGTTATGTACACTTGAACTTCTATAACTAAACAATAATTTTTTGTGGCACAAGAGTAAATTAAGAGTTTAATTAGCTTATATTTTGAATAAATTTTTGCAAGTCATTGCATGTATATATATAATATCATTGTGTTTTTTTAAGTTTAATCTGAACCATACAAAGCATGGAATGTCAAAATAAAAGTCAAGAAATTTGTTATTAAAAAGTTGAGGGCCATATATGAATTTTCTTTAAGCTGACATCTTTTTGAGATATTCCTGACTTCTTTGTGGAAGAAGAATCCATCTTTACCATTTTGGTAATCTTCTAAATCAAAATTCCATTTTAATTTATACTAACAATACTTTTTAAATTCATTAATTAGTTTAAACACTTTGTCCAATTCATTAATTAATTTAATTCTTGATTTTTTATTTATATATTAAATATCTATTTTTAAATATAATTCTTAATATAATAAATTCTATTTATTTAAAATAACTTGAAATAATTTTTTATTTATTTAAACATTCATTTAATTACTTCCCATTACAACATGAACCAAATAATATGCCCTATCTAGTGTTTAATAGTATAAAATTATATGAATTCATTTCATTTGTAAATGAAATAACTAATTTTATATTTAAAATTTATTATTTTTAATAGTTTGTACATTTATTAAATTTAGAATTAATTTAAAATTTTTGGTTCAACTATAAACAATTCCTTAATTAAATTAAAAAATATAAAATTTTAAATGAATTTATATTCATACCAAATTTAAAAATATGGATTTGTAAATGAAATTTATTTATACTAAATAATTTATAGAATAAAACAAGTTAAAAAGGTTTTTTTACATTACTAATTATAGTTATTTGGACACACACACATATATATATAAGAAAAGAACATGAAAGAAAGCAATAGGAGTGAGAGTAAGTGAGTCAAGATGGGAGATGCATTATTGTATGAACTTATTGTCCCGTGTACTTCTCTTCCTATTCATCTGGCCATTAATTTCTTCATATATTTCTTTGGTCTCTTTCACTATTTAATATAATTGGACTCTTTTTTTGGCTTAATCACTACCCGTTTCCAAAATGAATCCAAAATAATTGTAATAATATTGTAAAATGATAATCAGTTACGTCATCTAATAAGATTTTTGGTGGCACAATTATCAATAATCTTTTATATATATATATATATATATATATAGAAAACAAATTTTATAGTATTGTAAACATCAATTAGAGTTGAGGAAAATTCAAATTTTTGATATTAAAAAAAAAACTCCTATAAAATAAAAAATAAGAGTTACATAAATAACAAATTTATATTTACTATTGATAATTGATATAGATTGAGAGATATATTAAACTCTTAGGGATATTTGGATGAACGATTGACAATTATCGATTTGGGATAAATGTGTTTCTGTCACTATTTACGTGATTAAAAGAAAAAAATAATTAAAAGTAATTTATATTAAAATTTATGTTAATTATTTTTTGTGTAGTGTAATATTTTATATTTTATATTTAATTTATATTTTTTGAAAATATTTTAATATATAATAAAAATTATTTTAAAATATTTTAACACGTGAAATAATTATAAATTTATCATATTTCATTTTTTATAACTATTGTAGTATAAATTTTAATATAAATTGCCTTTAATTATTTTATTATTTTAATCAAATAAATAGTGAAAATTTTTAGATTTAATTATTTTAAATTTTAATTTTATTTAATAAAATTATTTTAAGAAAATATATTATAAATATTTTAAAAATAATTAAATTACTAATAAGTGAATAAAAAGATAAAATTAATTAAGTTAATAATTAAATTAGATTAGGAAATATATATATATAATTAATTAAGTTTATATTAGTGAAATTATAAGTGGGAATAATAATTTTTATAATTTGGTAACTAAATAATAATTCTTAAAAAATTTTAAAAATTAAATATAAATCTTAATAATTTATGATAAATTGAAAAACAATTATTTTTTAAATTTTAATATGTCAAAATAAAGTAAATTTTACAAGAATTCTATTAACTATTTATTTATAATTTTTCATCCTAAAGTGAATATTTTATAAATTTTAAATATTAAAATATATTTATAAAAATAATAAATAAATAAATAAATAAAAGATATGAAGGAGATAACGGTTGAGGGGTGTTCTGTCTTATTTTTATGATTTTAAGGTTATATTTTATGCTTTCGAAAAAAATAAATATTAATGTGATATTTTCCCTATAATTGAAGAATATATTTATATATTTTTCTTAAAAATTCTATGAAGAATTTTATACAAGACAAGAATTGAAAAAAGACAAAGAAATAAATTTAACTCTCAGTTCAAATTATGATATAATAAGAATAAGTATATGAATTATTTAGACATTGATAATATGTTGATAATTGATATATATTTGAGAAAGACAACCTTTATTAAAAGTTAACTATAAAATTAGAGAGCTCATTTCTATTTTAAAATTTCAACACATGTTTATAATTAATTAAAGTGAAATTTTTCACATATATTTTCTCTCAGCACTTACTTTTAATTCAATGATAAAAATGTTGTCACATATATTTTAAAACTAAATATCATAGTTTAAATTTTATTAAAGAAAATTGTCTTTTATTAATGATAAAAAAAATTATAATTAAAAAAAAAAAAACACATTTCTTCTATCATTGATAAAAAAAAAATATAATTAAAAAAAAAACTGTCTTTTATCATTGATAAAAAATTATAATGAAAAAAACCACAATTTTTTTTAAATAAGCAATTATATCATGGGATGAGTTAATACATAAAATTTATAAGTGAAAAATAATAAACATTTTCATATAGCTATTCACTATTGTGATATATATAGAAACATGAGCAGAAATCCAACATAAAATCTCTCAAATTTTAGAATTTCATCTTTGATTTAATTACTATACCAAAGTTTTATTAATTGGTAACTTTTTCTAATACTAATACTGAAACGGAGGCCAGTGGATCTGAACCATTCTAGTCTAAAAATTTTTATAAATTTATTGAAAAATTTTCATATAATTTGTTAAAATTCAAATTTTTTACATAATTCTGATCCATTTAATATTAATTTTTTAAAAATTTTTATATTTATATAAAAAATTTTAAATTTTATCCATTAAAAAATAATTTTTTAATTTCATTTATATACTCATAGCATTAATTAAATATTCTTTAATTTAAAAATAATGTAGATATATTGTGAGTCGTATCGCAAATTTAAATATTTAAAGATAATTACAAGAAAAACGATGGTATGATTTGATATATATTAAAAATTTCAAACTCCACCATGAATAGGGTAATCACTTTAATCTTTTATTTTTTTTTTATTTTTAATTTTTTTTCCATTGTACCAAATAAGGTAACAAAATGTGTCGGTGCTGCCCCCCTATGTTCATAGTCAGTCACTGTCCCTTGCTTTCATAATTGAATGTCAAATAAAATTTTTCAAGAGTTCTAATTTCGAAAATTGAAAAGTAAATAATTTCCCAAGATAAAAGATATATATTTGATTGGTGTATGCACATTATTTAATACTAATACTCTAATAGTATACTTTCTTGAAAATTTTTTTATATAAATAATTTTAGAGGAAGATATAAAAATTAATAAATTAATTATTATGTCTTAATTTTAATATAAAATGATTAATATAATCCTATTTATTATATGATTTTACTGATTATGAAATTGATTGAAAATATAAATTTGATTTTTAATTAGGGATAAAATTAAAAGAAAAAATAAATATAATTTTAAAATTTGAGAACGATTTATAAAAAAAAATTATCTCTCTTTAAAATGATACATATAAAAAAATAAAATGAGTATTTTTTTAACAATGATTTAATTCAATAATTATAATTAATTATTAATAGTTTGCGATTAATTATCATTGATTAATGATTAACATCAAATTGTTAAAGAGCTAAAAATTAACAATTATAAATTTCAATATTTAAAATTTTAATTATAATTTCAAAACATAGCTATTAAATTTTAAAATGATACTCTAAATATTTTATTTATGGAATGCTTCATATTAATGGTTAGAGTCTAAATATAAAATGTTAATTTCCAACCCTTTAGAGAGTCCTACAACCATGATATTTTTTTTTCACCAATAAAAATTTTAATTTACTAATATTAGAATTATTTACTGCAAGACCATTAGTTTTCTATTACTTTAGAACTCCAATGAAAACCTGTTTCACTAAAATGGAACTATATTATTCTCACTTGGATATATAGTTTCCACTTCAGGACCTGCAATTAAATTAACTACTCATCCATATGCACATTCCATATATATGAAACAAATAGAGGTGTTTTAATTAACAGGTACATCAATGACAGAAGCATAATACTTGGGTCAATGTTTGTTTATAATTTTGGTAGGGCCTTGTACTGAGTTTTTTATAGGAATCCAACTGGGCATGACCGAAGATTAATATGGTGTTTGATGTGATGAAAAAAATGGGTCTAGGCTGCAGGTGAAGTTACCCATAAAAGGATTGTCCAAAAAAAACAACCTCTTCCTTTTCTTAGAGATGGTATGAGAGGAATCTAGAATTGCTTCCATGATTGTGTGTGAAAGAAAGAGAGAGTGAATAGATGGTAATGGAAAATGGTGGAATTTTGGAGAAAGAATTTTAATTTTAATAAAATAATAATAATTTTTAATTAAAATAGATGTCAGATCATGTTTTTTATACTTGTTGTTAGGTGCGTGTATTTACATGTTCAGCTGAATAGGATTAATTGGGTGCTGACTAGGATAATTATGTATTAAATATGTTTAATTTGTTAAGTACAATTGTTATACTGATTAATTTAAAAATTAAGAGGGTAAAGTGGCTTTTCAATATGCTTTACCTATTTCTTGATTTGGGTAAAAAGTTAAAAAAACAAAAAAATGCTCTCTTTTCTCATTATTACTGTTTGGCAAACAAATATAATTTCTTTTTGCTTTTATCCGATCCTCTAAATTAGAAAATCTCATATTTCCTCACTTTTCATGGATAATCACTATGAAAACACACACAGATATAGTTTGTTATTTCAATTACAATTGGCTTTAAATTAGACTAATTTCCTTTGGATGTGGTAAATCTTATTTTTACCACTAGTGTTTATATATAATAATAGCACATAAAAAAAAATAGGCCCAAGAGATTTTGATCCATTTTGTGGATTCCATTTTATTCAAATTTTATATCGGATAATTTTAAAAAATAAAAAAATAAAAAATAGCACATAAAAGAATAATTGGAAGGTTGTGTTGAGTTGAGCACAATTCGAAGTGATAGTTTGACTGCTGCCCCTCCGGAATCCGTAAAATGCCTATAAAATTTAGTTCTTATGTATGCGGAAAAGCTGCAGTAAGCTCCGCCGCAAAAACCCAAATAAGCACCGCAACGAATATGTCGGAATTAATAATATTAATTTATATTTTTTAATCTATACTATTAAAATTAACTATAATATGAATTCAGGAACGTTTAAAATATAAATTTTAAAAAAATATAATTAAAGTACCAAATAATACATGTAAAAATATAAAGGTTTATAATTATAAAATTAATTAATTTATGTACAATATCTTTTAATAATTCAAGTAAAATAACTATGCTCTTAGAAATAATAAAAATGCTTATTAGAAAATTAAAAACTGTAGAAAATAAATTAACACATATTAAAATTATTTTTTTATTTATTAAATATTTTTATTAGTCGTTCGGATCTTGTATTTTATTATGTGTTTTATCTCCTGTTATATATTTTTTTATGTGCCCTGTCATATATAAAAATATAAAAATAATAAAATATATAATCTGAACTGTCTTATCAAATTGGATTTAGTGATTATAAAATAATTTTTTTATTATTTTTGGAGGTGCCAATTTTAGAAAACAATATAATTTTTTATATTTTGCATAAATTATATATATATATATATAATTTTGGGTTTCGTAACGAATATATGTTTATGACATAATTTAAATTTTATTATTTTATATGTTTCATCACTTATTTCATATTTTTTTATGCATCACATATTTTTTTTTAAATTATTTTGACAATAAATATTTTTATAAATAATATGATATATAAAAAATATAAAATATAAAATAAAACATTCAAAAAACTTTAGATCCGAACTACTTGTAGCATGAGCAAATTGATAGAATTATTAAATGTCAACATATCTTACCAACATTATTAGAATAAAAGCGAAATTTCTAATTTAGAGGAATGCTGGGATGGTAAAAATATGCAAATCTTGATAAGTAGTAAGTCAATTTTTACATATCACTATCTTGAATCCACACACAAAAAAAAAAAAAAAAAAAAAAAGGAACAAGACCAAAATATATATAAATTGAAAAAAAAAATGTGATGTTACTCATCTTTTCCCCACTAAACGAGGTGGCTAAACGCCAGCAATTCATACAAATACAACCACCACAGCAACTTCTCTCCTTCACAAATCATCTTTGTCTCTATTATTTCTTTGCAGATTCTCTCTTTTTTCTACTTGCTCTGTTTTTTCTTCCTTTCTTGATTAATATTCTCGGTTCCCAAACACTTGCTTTCCTCGAAAATGAATTCCCTCTCTTTTTCTTGATTCCTGTTAGTCTCTCTATTTGGAAAGCAAAACTAGCTTTTCTTTGGATACCCAATTGCGTTAAAATAATTCATTCATTGAATTTCTTGAATTCAGCACTTTTTCTGCATCTAATAACTCAAACCTTTTTTTCTTCAAGAATTCTACTTTTTTACTGTTCTTCAATAAGAATAGAAGAAGAAGAAGAAAAAAAAAAAAAAAAACAAAACCATTTTCTAGTCTTCCGTTACTAGAGCAATTCGAGTTTCCATTGTCGTTTACAAGAAACAAGAATCACGAGATTTTCATTTCTGGTAAATTCTTGAATTTGATTAATTTTCCTTATATAATTTAAAAGAAAAAATGTTAAATTATCATGTTTGTTCATGTTGGTTTTTTCAGAACTGTAAAATCAATGAAAATCAAGAAATTCAGATTCCAATTCTCAGGTATACTGTTTGATTTTCTGAAATTTCAAGATTTATTTTTTACTTGATTGATGGTCTCATCATTATTGTTATGACAAAACTGGATTAGGATTTGGGATGTTTTTAAGGTATTCTAACTTATAAAGCTTCTTTCTAATTAAAGTTGAGTTACTAATATATGTACTTATGATTAGTACTCTTAAGGAATTATTCATCATTAAACATTTGATTACTATTAAGAGAATTATTATTACTTTTGATACTTAGATTTGCTTTACTTTACTTGCTATACAAAATTAAACTCATAATTAATGGTAGTAATAATAATAATTCTGTAATATATAAAATTAATGAGTAACTTCAAAGTATACTATCTTTTTTCTTTCTTATAATAATAATTAACAAATCCACAGCTAAAGACAAACTTGACGTTCTAACGTCACCTTGGTCTTTTTCTTTAGTCTCTCTCTCTTGTCTGTTCATCAACCTAAAGTCTTTAGTTATTTAATTAATTAACCTTTTCCTTAAATTATAACTTTAAGTAATTTCTTTTTTCTATTATATTTAATTTTATAAAATATAATACTTGTTACTTATATGGGGATAGTTAGTTATTATCATTATGAAAAATTATTTTGGTATGGTAGAAATTATTTAAAGAGAAAATAGATGTCAAATTTTAAATTTATAATTTTTCAAGTTTTGAGATAAATACTTTACTACTGAATTATTAATTTGTTCGTTTATATAACACCTCATAAATGTAATATATATATATATA
>CANXYC012301797.1:0-44451 GCA_948193065.1 Aleurites moluccanus
GTGGTGAGCCTGAAGACAATTATAAAAGATATAATTATGGTGATAGCTCTGACTCCACTACAAACTATGAATACGGATATGGTTATGATATTAGTAGTTCTGAGTCAAGCTACTACAATCCATACCCATCTATGACTATGCCTCTGCCTCTGCCTCAGTCTCAGTCTCAACCATATCCAATGCCTCCACCTCAGCTTCAACTTTTCTATCATCATAATGATGACAATGATCAAGTTAATTTTGTGAATGATTTGTTTGGGCCTTTTACAACCAGATTTATCTATCATGAAGATTGGAGTGCAACTCAGTTTATTCCTCACAGTTACTCTTTTTGGTACTAATAATATTAAAATATATAATATTTTAAACTCATTTTCTTATTTTGTATTTTATTATAAACTTATATTAATAAGTGTATATTTATTACATAAATAATAAGTTAGCTAATGAATTTAAAGTAATGTTATTAGTGTATATGCATTACAATTGTATGAGACAATGATATTTATATTTTTTTTAATTACAGTTATACTTGTTATAGTTTTTTATACTTATATTTTAAAGAATAGTTTTAAATTTTATTTATTTCAAACATTTCAAATTTATTTTTAAAAAATTTCGTCTCGATAAATCGTTATCGTTACGTTATTTTCGTGACCGCGATTACAATCGCGACCGTTATCTGAAACCATTATCTGAATCACACTGTTCTCACTCCTACCTCAATGTACTTTTTAATTGTTGTGGATAAGATTTGCAATTTCTTTTAATTTTTCAGAGATATTAAATATTAAATAATACAATTCAACGTGAATAAGCATTTTAGCGTTGATTTTAGTGCTGACTCATTAGCCAAACAGAACAAACACTTCGCTTAATTGGTTTTTTTTTTTTTTAATCACTGTGCCACTGCACTACCCTTATTTAATATCGAATTGGCCACTAGCAAAATATCAAGCCACCATATTTATGACAGCTGCAGTGAGCTCTGCAAGCCACTATATTAAAAATCTAATAATTCAATATAAATAAAAAATAAATTTAAAGATCATTAACTCTATTATAATTTCAGTTAGAAATAACTCATTCATATCAAAATTATATAATTAATAAATTAAAAAAATTCAAATATATTATTAAACCTCAATAAGCAAATCTCAATCAATAAATTAAAAGGCAAATTCACTTACAAATAAAACTATTAATCTATGATATTATATATTTTGCTTTTTCTTTATAATTAGATTATTTGTTGATGGAAATGTTGGTCTCCCCGTTAATGAAAAGTATATATATATATAATCATTCTTTTATGTTTTTATATTCAATTATTAATTAGATATATTTGTTTTATTATAAGCTACCGGACACACACATATGCACATGGTCTTAATTATAGTTTTGGTCTTCTCGTCTATGCAATTTCAATATATATTAGGTGGTAATGTTTGGCTTAGCATACGTTCGGCATTAATGGACAAAGAGCAAGGGAAACTCCGTCAACCTTCTTTTTTTTTCAATTTTCAACAATAGTATTTTTGATATAATAACATACCTATAACTAATTTGGTTGGACCAAGCATATAAAGTACTAACCATTTTAGATATACTTAAAAGCCAACCTACCATCCAACTCATATTATATATTGTCTAATAATAATAATTTATGCCCAATTTTTTTTTAGTACATTCAAAATATTTCAATTTGGTGACGATTCAATTTCAATGATTAATTAATTTTTTATATTATATAATAGACACACTATTATTTTTACCCAAATTTTAAAAAATGCAAATGCAAAAAATATAAACATGTCCAATATGCTCAGATTAATTATTTCACTCTAATTAGGCTACATTCCACCAATATTGGCCACTACGGACCAACAAACAAACAAGTTTTTCACAAAGAAAGTGAATACATCATTTTCCATAGAGTAGAGGATTTGGTAAGAAACATTAAAGCTTGAAAATGATATATAGCTAGTAGGAACCTTATTTGGCCCCAATCTAATTTGGATAGGTCGTTTCCTTTAGCAGTGAAGGTGTCTCTTAGTTTGGTCCGCCTAACACCTTTAACTTAAAAGTCAAGGCTACAATTATTCAGTAAATTTTAGAGCTACGTATTTTCTTAATTTGTATACTTTTGAGAGTTTCACTTTTAGCATTAAACTCTAAATAACTTATATAAATATAACAAAATGATACGTATAGAATACTAAATATATAACTATTCAATGGATGACTTTTTATATTTTTTTCTTTTTAATGTAAATAAAAGTAAATATTTTCTTAATATATTAGCTGAGTATGAGGTGGGTGGGTACTAATAACTTTTTTTATGAGATTTAGTCTCGATTAATGTATAAATTAATTCGATAATATTTTATATTATTTACATGATGTCATACTCTTTTAACTAGTATTGATAACAACTTTTAATCAGGAGATAAAATAATTTCAATGTAAAATTTTTTATTTATTTTAAATATTTTTTTAACAATATAAAAAAGACTAATCAAGTTAAGCCTAATCCAATAATAAATTTACATTACTAACTTAAGCAAACATGCTAATAGTTATTTTGAATGATGTGGACTACATGCCCAAGTTAAAACGAGGCAAAATTCCATGAGTAAAATATGTATGTTAGCAAGAGAGAGAATTTGCAGGAACCAGCAATCAATCATAGAGTTCAAGTCCATACCAAAGGATGTGATCAGCCCATCCCTTTAGGCTCATAATTAAAACAGCAACATATATACATCAGTTTTTATGTCTCTCTTAAATTTATATTATTCTATTGTTTGCCAATAATATAGGTACATAATGAGCCACCAACGAATTAGTTTAGTGATGAAAAGCAAAAAATTTTAAAGAGAAATTTGAAATTTAGAAGTTTTTTTAAATTAGTTCGTATGATTTATTAAAAATAAATATAATATTTTTTTTAAAAAAATTTTCTCCAATAATACTAATTAATAACATCACAATTGTTATGAAGATAATTTTACGATTTTTTTTTAATATATATATAATGAAATTAATTTAATTAGTCTCTGAATAAAAAATTATAGGTCACTGAAAAAGCTGAAAACAAAGAATGATGACCCACTCTGAATTTTCACAGAGACTTGTCCCAACAATAATTCATCTCTGTCTTTCTTCATCATGACCCTCAACTTTTTTTAATTTGCTCTTGCACCCAATTGCCCAATCCTGTAATTTCCTCTTTAATCTGAAAGTTCTAAATGCATATTTTTGATTAATAAAAGCAGAAAAAATAATAAAAAATATTTGTGAAGCAACTCTATCCTTTTTTTTTTGTGTATTTTAATGGTGGAAAAAAGCAATGATTAAGTACTGTAATTTTTAAGGTTTTATAAAATTTAGAATAAATTAAAGCAAAAGAATAATATCCAGTTTTAGAATAAATTAAATTAAGGACGGCCGCTGCCATTTTATAATTCAAGAGTTCAACTGTACGGCAAAAGATGGCGCCATGTCAAAATTATTTTTAATTACACGCTTAATAATTAATTACCATGAAAATATCGTCAGCATTGCATCGTGATTAGAGAATCAATAAAAATATTATAAAGATACTGTAAACACAGAAAATGTATAAATTTCATCATATTTAAATTTAAATTAATCGAAATTCATGAATATTAAAAGGGTGTATGAATAAAAATTAATATTTTATTAAAATAATTAATTTTATTAAAAACGAGCATTAATCATAAAATTTTTCTCCTCAGTTTTTAAAATTTACGTTAAATATTTAAAATAATCTAATTTTTTTTTTATCCAAACACTTCAAAAATTATAAAAGTTCTTAACTTCCTCCTAAAACGCAGTTTATAACGTTTAATTTCGTATCCAAATACCCTCTAAATAACAATCGATTTTACCTAAAAAAAAAATTCAATCAGAATATTATTTTAGACTTAAATTTTATAATAAAAGAAAAGAAAAATTAAAATTGAAGTGTTGGAAAATTGTTATAATGAATTTTTAGATTTATTTTTTTATTCATATTGAATTTATAATTTATAATATTTAATATAATTATCAATTTGATATAATATTAATTTGTGTTGTGTTGTTCAATAAATTTATAAATTATGTTTAAAAATTAACAATTAATTAAAAGCATACGCTCCTCATCTAATATTTTGAAAATGGAATATGAAAAAGATTGGGTCATTGACCTGCAATGATTATTTTAAAATTAAAATTAAAAAAAATATATAATATAGAGAAAATGATCATTAGTGGATTAATGTTAATTTGGAAGGTTTTGTGGGGGCAGCAAATTGAAATGATGAGTTAGTAATTCACTAATTAGTTGTGACTTTTCTTATACTCCAAGCGTCTCCAATCGATCGACTGATAATACCTTTTGTTTCTCTGTTGGGAATTGGATTGCTGAACTTACTATAGTTGGCTTGTAATTTTCTTCTATTACGTACGGTTATAAATTTATAATTTTTTGAGTAGTTGAATACTTTTTTTTTTCTTAAATAAATTCAGAAAATATTAATAATTAAAAAAATTTTATTTTTTTATGAATTGATTTGACTCGAACTTCGGTTAATTTAAATTTATAAATTTTTGAATATTTGATGGTTTCTGTTAAATTTAAAAAAAAAAAATTAAATTTAAGGATAGTATGATGAATCTTCTTTAATTTTCTGACTTTTTGTTCATAATAATATAAAAAATAATAACAATTACTATTGAATTAAAAAAAGCTAGTTCAGCAATAAACCACTTGAAAATACTATTAAGAACGGAGTGTTCAAGTTGTAGTTATCGTGGCATAGGGCTGTAGTGAAGTACTTCCTTATGTGTGTGGTTTGCAATGAGCATAATATTTATTATCGAATGTGAGAGTCTATCTTTTATTCAGAGATAATTTATCTTTTATTCACGGACGAATCTATAACTATTCTATTGGGAAAACTGAATTTTTTGTAAAATATATATAATTTCTTTATTTTTACTATAAATATATTATTTTTTAATTAGATTTCACTTATGATTTAAACTCATATGATTATATAAAAAAAAAATCATTAATATTGTGTCATAACTCATTATTCAATAAAATTATTGTTTTTTTACTTTAAAATTTAAATGCAACGAATAATTACTTTTATTTTAATTTACTGAAATAAAAAACATATAAAAATACAAAAAATATTATAATTAGATATTATATTTTCTATAATATAAAAGGTCTTTTTTTTTTTATTTTTGTTGGCAATTTTAATTATTTCTAGTATTAAATATGTATATTTTTAATTTTATTTATATATACATACAGAAAAAAAAAAAAAAAAATAGAGTGTTGGCTACACTTGCCCCTTTAAACTTGTCCCTGTTTTTATTTTATTTATAAAAAAAAAAACAAAATTAGGAATTAAAATTTTCATATTTCTTTCCTTTTTTAAAAAAAATTCAGTCATATGTAAATCATTTAGGTAAACAAGGCAAACCACTCAAATAACACCATTTCAACTTTGTGTCCAACTCAACATCCAATAAATCTTTAACATTTAATTGATAATATGCAAATTTGATGAAATTTTTTTTATAAAAAATTATAAAACAAATCTAAATCCTACTGTTATAATAAAATTTATTTATGCAGCAATAATAATAATAAATGCATAATTTAAGAATATAAAAAAAATAGTGATTATGTTTTTATCTGTCCACATATTTCTTCCGGATATTACATATAAATTTTTATATCAATATTTTTATTTATAATTTAATAGAATTGTAATTTAAAAAATATTATATCAAAATTAAAAAAGACAAACAAACATAACCCGAGGTTGGTTTGATAATGCATCATATTTATCATATTCACTTATCTTTTCAGGGAAGAAAAAAAATCGTCCTTAAGTATCTTAATCATGATTATATATATATATATATATATATATATATATATTATCTTATTAAAGATTGATTAATTTAATCAGAATTGAATGAATTCATAAAAAAAAAATAAAAAAACAATCAAATTTTCTTAATATTTATTTTTTTCATACATAAAATTTAAATTTTATACATTATTTTAAGAAAAATAAATTTCTTATTACTTATACTATCATATATTAGTGATTATAAAAATATTAGATTCGATTATTACATATGATACGAGTCATCATGCACAAAAAAATCTTGATTAACTTTGATGATATGACACTTAACCTATGAGATTATCAAGAAACTTGAAATGACAATTCTCTCTCTTTTTTTTTCTCTCTAGGCATATATTAGCAGAGATTTTTTTTAAGCATACGGTGAGGAATCAATTATATTCAGGGATATGAAATGATAAATTGAGTGATTTTGATGATTTTTCAAGGCGGACTAAAAAAAAATCATGAAATGACATTTATTTTTTCTGAAAAATAATGAAATGATATTTATTTGTATTAAAAAATTTAAGAAGAAATATTAATTTCTTCTTAAATTATTTTTAAAAATAAAAAATAATTTTTTTTAAAAATATTTTTATTTATTTTTTATTTTAAAATTTGTAAAAAATATGAAAATAAATTTTTTAACCTTAAAAAATTTTTTAAAGTAAAAATAAAATATAATTAATTAAAAATAAAAACTATGAATATTTTTATCTTTTTACTATCATTATAAAATTGACTAAAAATTGATTAATGACAAAATTAAACAGAATAATCTAGTAGTATATTATGATATTTGTCAGAGGGGAGTTAGTATATTTTTGAAAAGTTAGGAGGACTTAATATATTGGATCATTTTACATGAAAAAATAATAATTAACTATTTATTTTAATTATCAATTAAGTTTATTTTCTATTTATTTATCAAATTTGAATATTTTTATAATTAATATTTGAAAAATAATTTTTGTGACATGTAGATGTAATAATAAGAATACATCTTTAGATTTGTTTGATAAAAAAAAAATAATACCAGTAAATTACAAATTAACTTTAAAATATTTCTAACTATTACAAATTCAAACAAAAATGACGTTTGAAGTTGTAGATTACGATTTATGAACTATGAGTTATTTTAGAAAATTGAAGCATGCTGTAATGATCTAATCTTAATTAACTGGAAAATTAAATAGAAGCAATACAGCATGTATGTTGATATCATCAAATTGAATTTTAAAATTCATAAAAAAAAAAATAGAAACATAATATGAATAAATGAAAATCGATCGCTATTATCACTTTTGACTATTAAAAAAATAAAGTTGTTTTTTTTTCTTCCATAAATTTGGTTTTGACAAATATTTTAATTTAAGATTTCACACCGTTAATTCGTTAATGCTAGAAATTTATTAGTTGTTTTTTTATATATTAGTATAAAAAAGTAAAGATGTCGATCCATGAAATTAATTATGGGGTTTTTATTTTTTAATGTATATTTAAAAATTAACACTAGCAGTTAAGGTTGTGCCATTTTTATTTTAATCATTTAATATGATACTTTTTTCAATTAAATATTCTTAATGCTCTCTTTAACTAAAATAATTTTTTATTAAATTAAATTTATACTTTTATATCAAACGAAAAACATATTTAAATTATGAGAATAAATTTTTATAAAGCCATTAATTAAAATTAAAACTCAATCTAATTATTATAGTGTATCGAGTTGATATAATTATTAATTAAATTTTGATATCATATTAAGATTATAATATAGATTTGGAAAACAAATTTTAAAAATTAATAATTAAAGTTTGTAAATTTATTTTTATATTAATAACTTAATAAGGTAACATATTTTATGTAATTAATGTGAGATTTTCTCATCATATATTTTTAAAATTAATTAATTATATTATTTTTTTCTCTATACTTATTATATTGCACAAAAATATATAATGTTATTTTATTTTTTAATATGCTCTGGTTTTATGGTCTATAAATTTATATGACATTATTCGTTCATATATGCCAATCCATAAAATTTAGTACAAGACTTTAAGGATGTATACAATGCATAAATAATTGCATGAATTTAGATTTGAAATTTTTTTATTTTAAATTTATGATTTAAAATCTATAAATTTATAATTTTTTTATTTAGAAAATGGTAAAAAATTTAAAATTTTATATTTTAAATTAAAAAAATAGAGATTTTAGGTTAAAAATGAAAATATTAAATTTGAAATAATTAGGTAAAAAAAATTAAAAATATTAAAATTTTAAAAAATTAGATTTCATTAGAAATTTAAATCAAATTCAAATTTACTTAATTTTAATAATTAAAATAAAAAATTTAACACAAATCTAAATTAATAATGCAAATTCTTATTATTCAAATGAATTATAATAATCTTTCAAAATTTACATGGTTATGAAATTTAACAAGTTAATAACCTTAATCTAAAATCTAATTATAATCCTGGAATAACCTTTTAGCTAGGCTCAGGATTGCCATTGCCCAATAATCCAAAAATACAGAAAATACCCATAATTATTAGTAAATCTAAAAAGCCTTGTTGAGATAATGGAGGTTAAGTTATGTGACATGAATTTGACAATTGCGTGTTAAAAATGTCAAATTGAATCCTTTCAAATCTAATAAATTTTTGTTGCTTTTGCCCCGAAAAATACATAGTTGCTTTTCTGACTTTGGCACGTTTTACGGTTGGTTTGCAAGGTTTTGTAAGGCCAGTCGTTATTTAAATGATTCTAGAGCATATTATATGGTTTGGATCTAAATTAGGCCCCAGGATTTGACTTGGACGACCAATCAACAAAATGTTGCTATCATAATTTCCCTAATGTTGTAGACTATGAAAGGCTTTTTTGTGTTTCTTCTGGCTTTTGAATGTGCCTTCCGTTTTCTTTTTTATCTTTTTTTTTTTTTTAAGTTTTTGTCTTTTCATAGTTTGGGCTTCTAAGTTGTCAGTAATTTATTGATAGAGCCCAACTTTCAAAATTAGGATTTAACTAGCTTTCCAGAGTTAGTTGATACAGCAATAGCCCATTGCCATCAACTATGGGTTAGCCGGGATTAAGGATTTCAATTCATAGAGAAAAATAATGATATTAAATATAGGAAATATTATATAAATATATTATTTTTTTATTTTACATTTTTTAAAATTTTTACTATTTTTTTATATATATTTAGTATATATAATATATTTTTAATATATACTTGGTATATGTTATATTTTTGAAAAAATATTTTTAGATATGCAGTATTTTTAAATTTTTTTTTTCTAACAGTAAAAATAAAATATTTTTTATTTTTTCAATATTTTTAAAAAAATTCCTTAAATATAAACAAATATTTAAAATAATTTATACCATTAAAATTCTTTTATTAATAATAAAATATAATTTATATTAATTTATTTCAAACGCGATACATTAATTTATAATTTTTATTTGACCAATATATATATATATATATATATATATACCTCATCTATTATAAAATAAACATTTTAATTATAAAATTCATAATTATTACGAATTTTTTTTTAATTTGTTTTAATTTATTTATTACATTAAAATGTCTTTATTTTTTTAAATTTTATATATCTTAATTATTATATTTTTTTATATATTTTTAATGAGAATATTATTATAATATTAATATAAAATATAATTTAAATTAAAAAATAAAATAATTAAAAAAAATATAATTTTGTAGTTAATTTTAATATTAAAAAAAGCAGGAAAATAGTTAAAAAGAATAAAAGATCCGGTGGAGTTACAGTAAATTCGTACACGTGTACATAACGATTCGCTTTTTTCAGGTCCGCGCATTAAAACAGACAAAACAAAACAAAAACGAAATAAACTGAAATAGCCGTTTGTTACATCTTCTCTTCTCTGTAACTCTTCAACTTCAACGAATTACTCTTCCCTGCCAATTTGCTCTCTCGGATTACTTGCTTTAGCCAGCGCCCAACAGTTATTAATTACTATTCTTCGCTACAATCTGATTCTTGATTTTTCGGCCACTTTTCAAGACTCGTACTTCACTGTAAGTTGCTCCTTTTAGTTTCTTTTTCTTCTAATTACATATATACATATAATTTTAAAAAATTCCTGGTTAAAGTGATTTTTGTTAGGTTATAAACTATCGTCTAAAGGTGGAAAGAAAAATCCAAGTAATATAGATCTCCTGATGATTTGTTCTAGTTTGATGTGGTTTTTCTTTGATAGTTTCTCATTTTGATTATGATTTTTATTTATTTATTTTTTTAATTTACGAGCTTAGAGTTTTTAGTTAGGCTAATTTGTTTTTAAATTTGAATTAATAACTATCTTTAACTGAAAATTAGAAATAACTTTTCCCTAATTAATTGCTCATTCAAGAATCGAAAATGTTTAGTTTCTTTCTAGTTAAACTTGAATTTGTAAAATGTTCAGAATCTGAATGCCAAGGGAATAGAATACTGAAGAAAAATGGTTGGGACACTGGCCACTCCGGCATGTAAGACACGGAGAACTCGTGGTGGTTCAAACGTTCGTGAGGAGACGATTTTAGTTACTGTTCGGATAAGGCCGTTGAGCCGGAAGGAACAAGCTATGTATGATCTTATTGCTTGGGATTGCCCTGATGGTCATACGATTATTTTTCAACAATATAAATCATGAGAGGCCTGCAACACCATACACTTTTGGTACATCTAAAAATGACTTTCTTTTTTATTATTCTGCTAATTTTAGTAATAATGAGTGTATTTAGTCTTCTATGAAAGAAAATATTTAGTTTTTAGTTTGCGATTGAGTTTTTTTTTTACCCTACAGATAAAGTTTTTGATCCTACTAGCTCAACTCAAATGGTGTATGAAGGAGGGACTAAGAATGTTGCACTGTCTGCTCTCATGGGAATTAATGGTAACCACTTATTTAACTAGTAGTACAATCTAAAATCTTGAATTTATTTTCTTGTGATTAGTGTTTTCTTTGTGTAAATTTTCCAAGGCATTCTGATTATTTCACTTTCAACTTCTTGTAGCAACAACCTTTGCATATGGGCAAACTAGTAGTGGTAAGACGTTTACCATGAGAGGAATCACTGAAAATGATGTCAAGGAGATCTACGAGCACATAAAAAAGGTAAATTATGGTTTATTCCAGTTATTTTTTATTTTTTTTATTTCCTTTGGCATTGCTATGCAAGTTAAATGCATCAGTAGGGAAGAATAACATGAAAATGATTATAATACCTTGTTTAAATATCATGCTGATTTTGTATAAACCGTCTTATCACATGAAATATTTGGTGGGTCTAATCACCACTTACTACTCTGATGGACAATTGTCATGCACGAAAGGCTAACAATTTCTTATAATAAGTAATGACAAGATTGAGTTTGGTTTAAAGTCAAGATTAGGTAAGGTGGACAAGTTGAGTTTGATACAGTTGAGTGGCTGTGGCTGTTTTTTAAAAAGAGGATAATATTCTGGAGTAGTAGAGTTGAAATAATATGTTTGGATGCCAAAAATGTAGGAAAGAGAGAGGAGAATAATGAAGAGGAAAATTTTCAACAGAGGATTCTTGAGAAGATTTGGTTTTTCCATTTATGTTCTGTTTCTTGACACACTTGTTTTATCACAGGTTCAAGAAAAGAACAGTAAAAGAATGGAAAAGAGTTTGACTTATTATTATTTTTAAGTGCTTAATGCAATTTATTTGATTATATGGGTTTTGATATTTACATTCAACAACGAGGATTTGAGAAATTTTTAAAATTATATTGCTCCTTCTATCTTACAGACACGGGAGAGGGCATTTATCATCAAAATATCAGCCTTGGAGATCTATAATGAAACTGTTATAGACCTTTTGAATCGTGAATCTGGTCCCCTTAGGCTTTTGGATGATCCTGAGGTAAGTACAAATTATGTCCAGAACAATGAGAACGAGAGGTAGTTTCTTGTTATTCAGTGCTAACATTTCTTTTTTCCCCTTTGGGAAAACAGAAAGGAACCATTGCGGAAAAGCTAGTTGAAGAAGTGGTTAAGGACAGTCAACATTTAAGGCACTTGATTGGAATTTGTGAAGGTAATTATATTATTTGTGTATGTTATGAATCATTAATGTAGGTCCTCTAATTACTATAGCAGCATTCACAGCATGCTTTTTGGATAAATTTTGGACAAAGACAGGAGATTATATGATTCTCAGCAGTTAATAAGAATAGAAAGATACAAACATGCCAAATTTATTTATATGTATTCATGCAAATAGAAGCTAAATATTGTCTCTGCAAAGTCCAGTCCAGTCCAGTCCCCATCAAGTTAATTACCAAAGTGGTCTTTTCTTGCTTGAATTGTATCATTTACTTCTGTGAGAACTTGAAACCTCCTAGTCGCACACTAAATGGTATAGTCCTTGTATCATGTTTGCTTATTTTGTGAGCTTTATTATTATTTTGACATTTGCCCTGCAGCTCAAAGGCAAGTGGGAGAAACTGCTCTGAATGATAAAAGCTCAAGATCACATCAGATAATACGGCTGGTGAGCTTAATGAATATTTTATTAGTTTTTTTAATCATTCTTAGATCGTGCATACTCCTCGCGCTTTTGCTTGTCAAGCAATGCAATCATTGGCTTTATTTTGTTGTTGGCTCTTTCTTACTCCTCTAATTATCTTATATGAAGTCATTTTTTTTCAACTGGTTCTTTAACTAATATCCTGTCATATGTTTCAAGTATTATAAATAGACCCGTCTCTCTCTCTTTCCCCTTGTGTGGCTGATTTTACGGGATGCAGGCATGGGCTATCACATTCCTCTTGTTTGTATTTATTTGTTATGTTTTAGTCAAACTTCTAAACACAACATAACATTTTATGCTGCATGGATTACTCTTTTGAATTGCAGACCATTGAGAGCACTCTCCAGGAAAATTCAGGACGTACTAAGTCCTTTTTAGCAAGTTTGGTATGTTTATAACTTTCTCCATGATCAAGATTCTTGACCGGAAGATTTATTCACTGAATGACTGGAACTTTACAGAATCTTGTGGACCTTGCTGGAAGTGAATATGCCTCTCAAACAAATGCAGATGGAACAAGATTGAAGGAAGGAAGTCATATTAACCGCAGTTTGTTGACACTAACAACAGTAATTAGAAAGCTAAGGTCAGTTAGCTACTTAGCTCCAAAGGCTGAAATTACACATTTTGAATGCATTGGAACTTCATATCATTTATCTTTTCACTTCCCAAAATATCCACTTATTTTTTATACTGCTTTTGCATTTGCTACAAGGATAAATTTTGATGTTGTTTCTAGCTTATTGTAGTTTCACTGAACCATTTTAAAATTGCATTGGTTCTTGCGAATTAATAATGATAGGAGTAATTCTATTACTGTGCTTTCTGGATTATACTGTGTGCAATATAGTCGATGACCATTGGTAAATGGTGGAGATAGCAAATTGGAGAAATCTTAGGTCAATTGTGTTCCTGGTCCTACCCTATTTGTGTTTGCAGTGGTGGAAATAGGAGTGGTCACATTCCATATAGAGACTCAAAACTCACACGGATATTGCAGCATTCGCTTGGGGTAATGCTCGCACAGCTATCATATGTATAACGAGTCCAGCTTTAAGTCATGTGAAGCAAACAAGGAATACCCTTTCATTTGCAACTAGGGCAAAGGAAGTCACCAACAATGCTCATGTAAACATGGTATAAAAACATTGCACCTATTTGCTTCAAGTCATAATTTAGATTTCGATTATGAAAAAATTTCCCCTCCCACATTAGTGTAGTTTGCTTGATGACCATTGATAACATACATGAAGTCTATGAATCAACACCTTCCTCTGAAATTCTAGTAGATATGTTGCATAGATATTGTGTTGTAGTAAATACTAGGCTTATTTACTGCATTATTCATGAAAGTTGGTTTGATATTAAAAAATCTGATTGTTTCAGGTTGTTTCAGACAAAAGTTTACTTAAACATTTGCAGAAGGAAGTTGCTAGACTTGAAGCAGAGCAACGAAGTCCGGAGTCTTCTGGTTCTTGTTTAAAAACATTATTGATTGAAAAGGATTCGAAAATTGAACAGGTATGTGTCTTGAGAAATACTTGAATAGACTTCAGTCCTGGAGCTACCCTGTGTTGCTTTTAAAAATTCTGTTTATTTTGTGTATCCTCTTGCTGGAAAAATATCTAAATTTCAGGGAGATCCTTCGAGAAATTTAAATGTCTTGAACACTGATTGTATGCCTATATGGATTTGGTATCATGGCCTTTTTATGTTAACGGCAACATATACTTCGAACACATGAAAAGCATTTGTAACCCTTTAAAGTGCTTTACTTTCTTCAACTAGTGCATTGATTCCAACTTATTCTTAGCTCAGTATAATAGATCTTCAATTTTTTTTTTTACTGGAAAACGGTAGAGAAAGTGCCAAGGTGCATATAGTTCTTTTCCATGTTTATATTGTTTTTGTCCTTAATAACTTCTGATTTGCAGATGGAGAGGGAAATGAAAGAGCTGAAGCGCCAGAGAGACCTTGCACAATCCCAGCTTGAACTAAAAAGAAAAGCACAAAAGGTATTTTAACAACTACTAATTGCATTCTTTTCTTTTTCCAGTTCCAATTATCGTCTCTAATTTATGACATTTTCAGGGTCAAAGCCAGTGTGGGCCTTCTGGTCAAGTAGCCAGGTGTCTTTCCTATCCTATGGAGGAGGAATCTACAATAGGCAAACATATTTCAGAAACGAGACAAAGAAACTTAGTTGAAAGGCAGGCAATGATTAGGCAGTCAATCACTTCTACAGATCCATCCATGCTTGTTCAGGAAATACGTAAGTTTGAGCAACTGCAGAGGCAAGTAGGTGACGAAGCAAATCGAGCTCTTGATGTACTTCATAAGGAGGTTTCTTCTCACAGATTAGGGAGTCAAGCGACCACAGAAACCATAGCAAAGATGCTGTCTGAAATCAAAGACATGCAAGTTGTTCATTCTTTTCCTGATGAAATTGTGATTGGCAACAAGGCCAACCTGGAGGAAGAGATTACTCGTTTAAACTCGCAAGAAAACACGATTGCATCCCTAGAAAGGAAGCTTGATAATGTTCAGAAATCTATAGGCATGCTGGCTTCCTCCTTTCCATGTAATGAAGAGACTCCAGAGTTTAAAGTCTCAATTAAAGAAGAAGAAAACCTTTCCTTTTGCAATGAACAACAGTTCAAACATGCAAAATATAATACGGTCCCCATGCTCACCTCTGTCCTCTTCTCGAGAATTGGTAGATAATGAGATTGAGAATAGAGTTCCTGGGAATATTAATCCATTGTTCAGCAGCAATACACCAGCTAGGTCATCCAAGGCTACTCCCCTATAGAGTGAAAAAAGTGGTACATCATCAAGGGAGGGAACTCCAACCTTGCAATCAAATTCAGTGAATGTAAAGAAAATGCAAAGAATGTTCAAGAATGCTGCTGAAGAGAATATTAGGAGCATTAGAGCTTATGTTGCCGAGTTAAAAGAGAGGGTGGCAAAACTACAGTATCAAAAGCAGCTTCTGGTTTGCCAGGTGATTTTTTTTTTGGCCTTATAAGCCCCTTATCTGTTAGTTCACACTTCACATCACAAATAGTTTGCACTCCCTTATCTGTTAGTTCACACTTCACATCACAAATAGTTTGCACTTGGACTCCAATTTCAAAGAGTAGTCAATGAGCTATACAAGTTTCCAGCGATATTGATTTATTCAGTTAGTGTTAGTTGTTATTCTGATATTATTCTCTCATTAACGTTTTGTCAGAATACATTGCAGTATGCTAGATTATAACTTAAAATATATTCATGTCATGCAGTTTATAGTATTTCATCATGTAGTATTCAATTAGCATTTTTATCTCTTATATTGATCAGGTTTTGGAACTAGAGGCAAATGAGGCTACCACCATTGAGGCAGGTGCTGATGATCAGTCTCCCATGCCATGGAGCTTGCTTTTCGAGGATCAAAGGAAGCAAATTGTGATGTTATGGCATTTATGCCACGTTTCAGTTGTACACAGAACACAATTTTATCTGTTATTTAAAGGAGATCCTTGTGATCAGATATAAATGGAAGATGAACTTAGACGGTTGTCATGGTTGGAGCAGCATTTGTCAGAACTCAGCAATGCAAGCCCAGCACTGTTAGGCGATGAACCTGCTGGCTCATTTTCATCAAGGTAACTCAATAATTTTTGGTTCCATATTGCTTTCTTGATTTGTTTTAGAGAAATGATCAATAAATGCAGCATTAAAGTTCTTAAACAAGAAAGGGAATTTCTAGCAAAGAGGGTGAGCTCAAAGCTAACAGCAGAAGAAAGAGAAACGCTTTATGCAAAATGGGAAATCCCACCAGTGGGAAAGCAAAGGAGGCTGCAACTAGTGAACAAATTATGGACAGATCCTCTTAATATGCAACACAAAAAAGAGAGTGCTGAAATCGTTGCAAAGCTTGTTGGCTTTTGCGAATCTGGTGAACAAGTTAGCAAGGAGATGTTTGAGCTAGGCTTTGTTAACCCTTGTGATAAGAAGACATGGATGGGCTGGAATTTGATATCAAACCTTTTACATTTGTAATTGTAGCCAAAAACCTTGATTATCAAACTTTTAGTTCATTGTTTGTATTGATAGATGAACTCTTTATCAGAGAAGCTGAATCATGGACATTTCTCTAGGGTAAGAAGTTAACTGATGCCTTGTAATTACTTTGGCAGAAGAAATGGAAGATAAACTAGTTTAAATTTGTTCTCAGTGTTCCCTAAGAATAGTTGATGAATAGAAAATCTGGATGAAATACCAAACAGAAAGTGTAATAATTTTAAATATTATACTATTTTGTTTAAATATTTTATTTTCTCTTATATAATCTAAAATGTCAACCAGAAACTCTTAAATTTCCAAATATGGTTTCATATATATAAATTATTCAGTGTTTAATTTTTTATTTTTTTGGTAAAAATAAGAGGTTCCAAATGACCCATTGTTTCATTTAAGCGATTAATAACGCAGCTATAGCAATTGACTGGAATTTTCATTTTCCGCAAAAATTTGTCCTAATGATTGAAAATTTTTTGATTTATTTTCTCGTAAAAATTGAAATGGAGAGTATTTTTCTTTGTTAACAGGGATGGAGCGAAGATGCTAGTAAATTCTTCGTTTTATGAAAATTCTCATCCAAATTTTTATAAAAATAAAAAAGTGAAAAGTCTAATTTTTATTTTATTAATTATAAAATATTTTTTTTATATTTTATTAAATAATATTATTTAATATTTTAAATATTTATATTTTAATTATATTTGATCGATATTTAAATTTTATTAATATTTTTTAAATAAATTTATTTTTATTTTTAATTATTATTTATAAATTTTATAAATATATATAAATTTAATAATATAAAATTTAAGTGAAAAATAAAAATATGCGTAAGATGGAAATCACTGTAAGAATGAGAATGAAGTCTGAATTATCGTTGTATATAAGACGGAGACAAGAGCGAGGATGGCTCTCCCGCTCTGCCCTTTGCCATCCCTACTCAATGTGGAATAGAAATGATTAGTTAGAATATAAGTAATGAACGAGTCGTTTAGTTTATGAGTTTAACGAGACGACAATTGGCTGAATAACCAAGAGAGAGTAGATTAGGGGGCATATATGTCTTTTAACGCGTTTTACCCTAATAACCTGTGCGAGTTTGAAGCTACAAGTGTGTTTCTCTGTTGCAGCAAAAGAGTTGAATTTGTTAGAATCAAAAGCACAAAAATGGGAAGGGAGAGAGAGTCTCAAAAGCCGACGCAACAGCAACAAGTCGCCTACACCGTCGAGCAACTAGTAGCCGTCAATCCTTACAATCCCGATATCCTTCCAGATCTCGAAAATTATGTTAACGAACAGGTCTCTCTCTATGATTTAAATATTGTTCGCTATTGCCTCAGGCTTTTTCAGTTAGGTGTTTGGTTGCTGAGAAAAGGAAAGAAAGTTAAAAGTGAACTTAGTCGGAGTTCGTATTCTTCTCTTTATATATATATATAATTATTATAGAAAAATGAAAATAGAATCTTAATTCATATAGTTTTAACAATTGGAGAAGTTACGCATACTCAGTTGATATGTTAATTGTAATTGCAATCAATCTGTTAACTAAAATTGATAAGATTAAAATGGTTTTTTATATCAGGTTTCGTCACAAACATACAGTCTGGATGCAAATCTATGCCTTCTTCGCCTCTATCAGGTTTTCAATTTATTTTTTATTTTTTGTCATTAAAGCAGTAAAATTTTTCTACGTGGTTCAGTTAATCTATAAATATTCCTCATTTTGACTCATTATTTTCAGTTAGGCTTAAATAAGTAGATACCTTATTAAGTATTTGCATGGTATTTTGTTTTCCTGTTGCAGTTTGAGCCGGAGCGAATGAGCGCCCAGATTGTTGCTCGCATCTTGATTAAGGTGTGTTTAACCTTTTATCCAAATGCCTTTAAATTTTTTGCAGCTATTGGCCTATTATTTGTTTCTGATATGTCTTCTCTATTTCTTTCTGTTTGACCAGGCACTGATGGCAATGCCAGCTCCAGATTTTAGCCTTTGTCTATTTTTGATTCCAGAACGAGTGGTATGATTCTGTTTACTCTTGGAACATCCTTATGCACAATGGACCAAGAGTATTTCTGGATTATTGGCTTTGAGCTCATTTAAAGTTAAAGTGTGTTTTTTTTTAAACTATTGTTAGCGTACATGATATATGTCTTTTGTCTGCCAGCAAATGGAGGAACAGTTCAAGACATTGATTGTTCTTTCACATTATTTGGAGGTATGTCTCTGCTGCATTACGTGATTCTTGTGTTGCAGGAAACAGAATTTTAAATCCCTAGTTCCTCCCTTGCAGACTGGAAGGTTCTGCCAATTCTGGGATGAAGCAGCTAAGAGTCGCCATATAGTTGAAGTTGTACCAGGTAAAAATGAATTGTAGTCGCCATATATTTGAAGTTGTACTAGGATTACAACTGTGCATAGTGATTATTATGTTTACATAGATTACAAAATGTCAAAATTTTTAAGAGGAATTTGACTGTTTTTTAACTTTTTAAGAATTTGGAGATCATGTGATAATTTGGTGGGCATGGGGATTAAATATATTTAGAATTGAATGCCTGTGCCACACAGTAACAGCAATAGTGGTCTAATGCATGCTAAAGTAGTTTACTAGTTTAAGGCATAGTCCTTTTTGTCGTAGAAGGGTTCGATTTACCTAGCTGTTGTCATGCTGGTAATTATACAGCTGCAAGGATTGACATTGTTCTGCATTTGTTTGTGTTTGTGCATTTGTATTATGTGTTGTGGCTTACAAGACATCCAAATGTAGGTTTTGAGCAAGCAATCCAATCATATGCAATTCATCTGCTCTCCTTGACTTACCAGAAAGTTCCCCGGACTGTGTTGGCTGAGGTATGCTTCAACTTCTTTCTTGTGCAATATATATATATATATATATATATATATATATATATATATATAATGAGTTTCTTTTTGCTTTTGTTCTATATAGCCCATTCTTTGATTGTATTTTAGAAGTCTTGTTAAGAAATGCTGAGAATGAGTTTGTCCTTCATTGACAGAATTGGTTTTCATTACCTTACAATATGCCAGAAAGCAAAAAAAAAAAAAGAGAGAAAAAAAAATTAAATAGCAGGTTGTATATTCAATGGCATTGACTTTTAGCAAATGATTCCATTGATTTTCAAGTGACAGGTTAACAACATACTGAAATATTTTACCTTTTGATGCTCCATGGTTTTAACTTCGGTCAAATATTATGCTTGATATGCCTATCATATCCATTTTACTCCAGCAAGATTCTCATATGCATGTTAGTTGGTGGATTAATACTATCTTTGGAACTTTCTTACGTCAACCTGGATTTTGTAACAGGCTATCAACATTGAAGGTCTGTCCTTGGACAAATTCCTTGAACAACAGGTTGCAAATTGTGGTTGGATTATAGAGAAGGGGCATGGCAGGGGCCAACTCATTGTCCTCCCCAGCAATGAATTTAATCATCCTGAGCTGAAGAAAAATACTGCAGATAGTGTACCATTAGAGCACATCACCCGAATCTTCCCCATTCTTGGCTGAACTCACTGCAGGCCATGAATTTTTTAATTTTTTCTCTTTTTAGCAGAAGCTCGTGGATCTACGTTACCAGCACCTCTTCTTCCTTTTTGCTTATGCTTCATGCTTAATTATGATGGGACTACAGTTAAGTGTTCTGTTTTTCACATTTAAGATCTAGTCCAAACACAGGAGCAGAGTTAAGAAACTTGATATTCATGGTTATATTTCTCTTTTCTCTGTTGATGCTTGTGCCATGATGTGAAAATTGATATATGCATCTAAATTTTTACGCAATATTTCAAGCGGTTCTCTTTCTAAAAACTTCAAATGTTTGCTAACGGGCCAAGAGTACCAATTTACTCAGAAATACGAAAGAAAGGCGCTATCATTATCAATGATTGAAATTAGGAACATGAAAGTTATACAAAACTCTGAATTCCAAGTGTAAAAAAAAATGCTATCGTTGTCATGCTCGCATCCCAAAAAACAGAGTCAATTTACTTGTGCAGTATGATGATATTCGAGAAATGTAACTGAAAACCGGAAATCCAAGCTTCAGAATTTGGTTGGCTCAAAGACAATGAGTCCTATATTTGTAGGTTTTTCCTCCAAACAGTTCCTCAATTGTTAGGATCACACTTCACCACAGATAAACATGAAGGGAAATAAAAGAATCAATGACCTGAAATTCTTCTAGAAGCGGAGCTCTCTAAGAGCAGAGTAAATATATTTACAAGATAGAAGACTAAGAAGCCCATGACCTCGCCACGGACAGAAAAGGAAGAGCCCCAAAAATAATATATATTTTTTTAAACTGTTGGCTATTTACGCTTTATACTCTGTATCAGGTTCCGCCGAGGTTTCTGCGATGGAATTAATGATGGGAGGATTTCTTCTCGGACGTACTTTGCAAAGGATTGCCAATACATCATTGCCTTTGTTCTCTCCCTTATCTTTTGCCATCTCCCCCCAGCCTTGCTGCCCTTAGTAACCTCTCTATATCAATAGATCAGCATCTTTAGAGCAGGTTGAGTCAGTTTAGGTAGGACTAAATATTAATTCAGGGGAAATGTGATGCGAGCTTCAATGGCAGAGAGTCTCTCCATAGTTTACCCACTGCACAAAGCTATCCGAGAATTCCTCAAGGACATTGGTAATCTGTGAATTACCATATAGCTCTGTTCCTGTCTGCTGCCTTCCCTGCAGAACACAAAGATGAAATGAAAGTCAAATTAACATGGCAAAACATGTCTGAATTTTCTTAACTACTATAAAATTTTGAAATGCATCACAGGGTCCATTTTTTAACTCTCCATTTTCACTTCTTTTATCCTGCAAATATAATAGCAACAATGATTTATATAAATTGAGTATATAGCTCTGTCCCAAGGTTTTTGGAGACTATGTTTGTCAAACCCCCAAATGATCAAGCTAATGAGCTCCTCGTAAATTTACACCATAACATTTCTCCCTTAAACTGCACAAAATTATAGATCCTTCCTAAATAATTCCTGTCTTAAGACAATTACAGCTGTTGAACCAATGAAAGACATCCACATATAAACTGTTCAAATGATCAACACAACCCAGCATATCAATTTTCAGCTTAGCTGGAAATAAGTAACCATAATGAAATTTATGGTTATAATCATTTAATTTTAGCCATCATAAATTAGTGTTCTTTGAAAAGTTCCAAAAATTAGCCATCATATCTGAACATTGGTTAGTAGATAAGAACACCATAAGTAGTGATGCCTGCATGGTTAGAAGGTGCTGACCTTCATGCTGGATCCACATTCACTGGTGGATGGGGTTGTTTCACTCATTATACCATTAACAACATTCTCAGATGATAGCCCAGTAATCGGTGAGCTTGTGAGGACTGATGACCTGCACACGTATGAAAATTGAAAAGGAAACTATAATTTATTTTCCTTGTTATTATCAAGAGAGCAAAAACAGTCTCTGTGTTTATGATCAACCCCTTCAAGAAACCACATAGAAAATATGAAGCGAATTTATGATGGACTTACAGTTAATATCATACAGCTTAATTTTATGTTCTACAAATCTCATAAATTTTATGTTCCACAAATCTCATTTTCGAATGGTTAAACCATCCTGTAACTATCTATCAACCAAGTCTCTTAAGGTCAGGCAGTTTTTCCTATGGCTTCCAGAAAACTTTAGAGACAATTATTACTTGCTAAATCAATGGAAAATACCTGTCAAATAGCTCTTCTTCACATGAATTTCCTGAGGAAGACAAACAGTCTAAATCAACAAAATTTGAGCAGTTAAATGTGTCCTCAGAGTAGTAAACATGATCACTTCCAAAGCATCGGTCTCTTTCCACATCCCCAAAAAGCTGTTTGCGAGGCATTGAAGGAGTGTACCTATATGAAGAAATTTAACAACTAATGAGCAGAAAAAATGGGAAATTATATGGCATATCAGTATTTAGTATAAGTAAAGGTAGCAGCACACACATAGATGATGGAATAACTGGCAGGATAAGTCTATCGATTAGTTACGAAAATGGGAAATAAACAAAATAAGCAACCACGAGAGAGAGAGAGAGAGAGAGTCTTCAACAAGTTAGAATGTTCATAACAAAATGCTATAATGCAACAACCTCAACATGACACGAGTAAAGGACAATCCTGGTGAAAACCCCACCAACCTTTCTCAGCAATGTCCCAGGATAAATATCCATGTTACACATAAATGAATACACAAGAAAAAATGTCAAATCTCATCCACCGCATTGAATGCTAAAAATGCTCCTAGAACTCCATGAACCCCAAAACCCATGAAAGAAGCCAGAAAAACTATTTTATGCCACACCCAATTGCAAAGATATATGCTGATTCTAAAGATAAAAATATTTCTCTTCAAACAGATACACTAAAATTATAACAAAAACAGCACATTTCAATAATCTCCAAGGATCTTTGTCCTGCCAAAATTTCTGCATTTCAATTTTCAAGAATTACTTTATTATCTCCAACTTACCCAGCTTTCCCTAAAAGTACCAAATAAAGGATTCCAATTATATCATGAGTCAGTGCAATGAAGAAAAAGATGAGCACGAAGCGAACTACTCTTAAAACACGACACATACGTCATGAGACTAAGCTTAATAGTTACCCATTTTTGAATTGTCTTATGATGACCTATGATAACTTTCATTATGGTAACATCTATCAAGAATGGCATTGACAATTCTGCTCACCAACAACAAGACATTTGGCTGATGGAAATCACAAAACAAGGGAAAAACTTTGGCTTTTAATACGATTACACTTGCAACAAACAAGCAAGTCAGATTGTTACAGGTCATTTGAAAAAGATGGATACAGCAAAGCAGCAGCAACTTAAAATCTATACAAGAAAGGCAAAAGGTAAAGCAAGAAAACCTTGAAAATGCTATGTCACTTCCAGATGTTGATATCTCAGGGGATGACTCAGAAAGAACATTGTTTTCCCCTTCCCATTGATCTGACAAAGATGGAACGGAAAATTTCTTTGGCTTGACATTCGTGGCTGACATTGGTGAGCTGCTATCACGTAGAATATTTCCATCGGAGAAGGACCTTTTGAAAAATGACCTAAATGCAATGAATTTTACAGTTAAAAAATAACCTGCAGCTACAAACTTATTCACGTAATATATCATATATACTAGATGATACAAATCAAAGAGTGATCCTGTATCCTCACAAGTCCAAATGATAACCAAAATTTATTGAATGCCAATCAAAGCCCATACATCAATTTGACTGGAAAAGGTTGAGCATTGAGCAATCTAATGTAAGTGCAGATTAACATAGAGGGTATATTTCTCAGGCAGAGTCTATCAATAAGGAGACATATGTTTTATGTATTCCATTTCGCAAAATTAAGGGATAAGTTCAATACTTTTTTTGGTCAGTAAAGTACCTTCCATCTTCATCCACATATGTATGGCCATTCCTTCCCACACTGTAATGCTGGTCTGAATTCAATTCCCAGATTGCAGTTTTACCTGATTGTGGCTGGAAGTGCCCCAAGAATCTGCTCAAATTGTTATTGTAGGTGTTTAAGAAAAAAAGTCCATATATTAATAGAATAAGTGCAGCAAATTTTAAATAAAGGATATAAATAATTCAGTTATATCAATGCCACCAATGTTTTCCTCTGCTCATATCAGAAAAGGAAAGATAAGCTACATTGTTTCCAACAATAAAATGGCCATCTTTAATATTTGAGTCCTAGGTTCAGTGGATTGAATCAAAGTTAAACTCATATGTAATAGAACTCGTCGGCAGCTTAGGAGAATTAAAGATAGCCCGTGTTTTCTCGCAGTTAAAACAAGACCGAGAACTACTTACACATTAATTGCATCTTGTTTCTCTGCATCCATGTAAGCATTGCTGTAATATCGTTGAAGAGTTCTGAAGAACTCCTGGGACTGTGTTGCTGCTCTCCATTGTCCCCTTCTCTCAGAGAATATCTATATAGCATCAAGAGTGTAAAAAATTTTCAGAACAAATGATGAGGAAGATTCACAAATGCATATCAAATTAACAAAAAAGTTAACCAATAGTCCTAAGATAACCATCAGTCCTAAAGCATATGTAATTTATAGGTAGAACAGAAGCTACAGTTGTCATCTCCCTCTCTCTCTCTGTGCCTTTTCTGGAAACATACATAATTCCTCTTAAATTTTTTACCTTTCAACATCCAATAGTCTAAATGTTTGATTTCTGCAAATTAGTTAATAACTCACCACACCAAGCATATTCACTATTTAACAGATTTTCATTCTTAGAAGTTCCACTACAACCACCAGATCAGATTCTATTCAAAACCTGACATACTAGAAAAGCCTACATTATTCTCAGGAAAAAAAAAACTACATAAAAAGATGCAAGGTAAACAATGAAAGAAATCAAGTATAGACATAGCAGGAGCCTAACTAGATTTTAGAACCTGCTAAATTGTGGCTTATGTTAGAATCACCTTATTATGTGCAGCTGACCCGCCATACTGATGTGCTAGTGTGTCACCCATTCTTTCGTAGAATCCCATCAATTCATCAGCCAAAGGTGCATCAAGATCTATCTTTGTGGGATCTATAACTCCTATAGCATGAAGTTGGTGCCCGAGTGCAGCCAATCCATATGCATACTGTGCGACATTTGTTCGATCGAGACAGTCTATGCAGTTGGTCCTCAGCACTCCTTGCTGGAATGTTGGACGCTTGATAGAATGATTTCCATTAGCAACACCATTACCTCCATTAAATTTTATCTCTAACTCATCTGCATCCTCACTACCATTGTTGCATGTATTCTTGGATGACAGATGGCCATTCTCAGTATTCCTGCATTATACCCACCATGCCAAACATGCCATCATTAGATGTGTATTTTCATATGAGCCATCACTATACATGGTTAACACATTACTAAGTAAACCTAAAATTAATAATGTAAATCTCACCATAATGTCATCATAATATTCAAATATCAAAAATCTACCCAGAACTCACTAGCACAGTTTAAGTACTAAAATGTGGCAATTTTTATGTCCCATCATAACAAAAGACAAGAAATATAGCATAAATTTCCAAACTTAGTAAAAAGGTTGGGAACTTGGGAGAGTGAGAAACCAGCAAACAGAGACAGAGTTGAGAAATCATTCTGTCAAATGATCTACAACCTTATATTTAAAAAAAAAAAGAAATAAAAATTCTTTCAGACACCAAGGTTGCCATCAATCCACAAGGCAAATTAAATTAATATACATGAAAGAGATACTTGAGATTCCAGGATTCAAGCACTCCTCTAAAAGGTCAGTTGACGGCAGAGGACTGAATTTTGACGACATGATGTGTTAGAAGTTACATTGGCTAGGAGAGTGAGACCGATAAAACAAAAAAGAAAACAATATATTACATATTATAGCTAATAGCATGTGCTCAAAATTTTAGTAGTCAGTACTACTACTGACAACGAAAGTAATAAGTTTAAAAACGTCATGAATGAAAGAGAAAGTTATAGAAATGTGATGAACCAACTTACTCAAAGGAAGACCAATTTGTACACACTTCAGTTCTCAAGGATGGTGTTACTTGACAGTAAAAGAAACCTGTCAGTGTCAAAGCATATGCAGCCACTTTGCCTAGAAGCAACAGAACATTTGTTGCTTTGCTGAGAGGCAACAAAAAGAAGCAATTCTCTTGCCGTAAGAGTCAATTTTCAAAATGTCAATATAAAATTAATAACTTACGTAATATAAGATATATGTCTAAGACGCTTGCTAAAAGATATATACCTTCGAGAATGCTTGTGTAGATCCCAGTGAAGAAACCTTAATTGGTTCTCCTCAGATAAGTCTTTATTAATATACTCAATAGCATTTGCAAACTCTGCACGAAGAATTGACTCTCGAGGCCTCTTTTCCTGTTTCTGTTAATTGGAAAATATAGCAATATCAAACAAGGATAAGACAGCAAAAGAAAATATGACAATAATAGCTCAAATATATAGAAACAATACAAATGCCCTCATAAATTTTTTGAGTAGCAAAATTGTCTAAAGATCTTTTATTGTTTAACACCAGTTCAATAAATCTGCAGCAACACCCAAAAAGAACAAGAGAAGAAATGGGCTGCAGAACCAAACAAGAAAATTACCTTAATCAGATTCAAAATAATTATAGGATTTCCATATCTCTTGACAAGATTCTCAAAATGTAGTCTGGTTGCTTCATAATTTTGGTCCTTCTTCGACACTAAGAGAGACAATAAGTTGTATGAGAATAAACAATACAATGCATTACAATGAATCCCATAAGTGCAAAGACATACATATAATATCTGGTTTGATATTCAAACGTGAGGTTTCCTGTGACCAAAATAGTGGGATAGAACCACGGTTTTGGACTACAGAACTTATTTGGATGGGAAACCCTTCAGGAACATCCTCAAATACAATTTGCTCTGTCTCAACATCATTAGCTACTCTGCCCTTCTCATTTACACCCCGTTTCAAATACCTAAATGGAGAAGCAAGCACACAGATGTGAGAACACAAGCATGTTTAACTATGAGACTCTCGTCACCAAATTCAACTACTAGATAATCAAAGATAACCAATATCATATAATCAGAAAAAGATAACCATGAAATCCAAATGAATTTACAGTAAATAAGCATTAGCAAAAAATTTATACTCTTATGCAACTAGCTCTGCATTCCCATTACCATCATTAGATCCATACCAAATGGAATGGTTAGACCAGGTAACAGACAGGTTTTAAGCAAAATACTTGTAGTCAAAAGTTGGTAGTTATTTTCTATATCTATCAACTGAAATGATTAATAATGTAAAATATTTTCAAGTTCAAGGTATTTCTCATCTTAGTTCAGTTAACCTGCTGGTTCAACAACTGATCCATTTGAACATAAAACCAACGACTCTGCTCTATGATTGAGTTGACGTCCAACTTAGTTTTGATAATTATGATTCCCATCTAAGCACAAAATGCCTTAGGAGGAAAACTACAAGTGCTTCCCTACCTTGTACCAGCAAAATGGCGTGAACGTCTTGCAATAAGGGTAAGCTTAAAGTCTCGTCCGGATAGAGAAAGTGTAGCCTACATTCATATAGCATGAATCCGTTAGTTAAAATCGAAATTATGAAGATAGTGAAAGGACCAATTAACTATTAGTATTTATAAGAAAGCAAAATGGAGATTAGTGCGGGCATATGATCACTAATAATTTTTAGTGTAACTGGTAACCCAACATACAATGTCCTCAGTCACTTGCTTTGCTCACTGAGTAAACAACTAAGCATAATAACTTTAGATATTTAAATTTCTTATTATTTAATAGAAGAGCCTCAATTCAACAATAAAACTCCCTAAGAATAACAACAAAAATTCACAGAAATAAAACAAATGAATCAAAATTTGAAAGTAATTTTATGTCAAACTCAAGATTTGGCAAAATCACACAACTTAGCATAAGACACCTTGCAGCACATCCAACTAGACAAACTACCAATGACCCAGATAGCAAATAATAACCATCCATCCGAACAGGAAAACAATTACAAGAGATTGGTTAACTTTTCAAACCACCCGTTACATACCTGTTTAAAGAAGCCATACACTAATGCAACTGTCCACAGAGTATTTTGGAGGTGATTTCGTATTCCGCGAGTTAGAAACTCATTCCATACAAACATTGTTTCATAGAGGACCTGGCCTGTTTCTCTGTTACACAAGTTCTTTTGAAGACTACGCATAACATGGTACGAGTAGCTAAAGAAGAAGTCCTTTGTCAGGTCCACCGTGCATAGGAGCTTCTTGTATCTAAGGTATCAAAGGAATAAAGATAATCAAATTCAAAAAAGAAAAATCCCAGAAAACATAATGAAAAAATGCTAGGCAGGAAGGAAAAAATAAAGAACTACCAGAAAAGTAAAGGATTTTACTCCCCATAAAGCCTAATATTCACCAAGACATATATAAAAGGGTATTTAGTAAAACATTAAGTTTCTCTCCCTAAATGGAAGAATTCCAACAGCAAAGCCACAGATAGGAGATAAGGGGGAGGGATAGACAGAGAATGTGTAATTCTGAGCAATTAATTTGATAATTAAACACTGTCGACTTCAGGCATAATAATGTTCAGCTAACTGTAAATTGAAAAAAAAAATATCACCTTAAAATCTGTTATCATAAAATGCACTAGACTGTTCTGTTGACGAGAAAAAATATAATAACTTAAAAATTAAGTGTAGGATAAAAAAAATCACATAAGAAACAACTGTTTCCACAAAAAACAATGTCCAAAGCATCTTTCTGTGGACTGTTTACAGTTTTCTTTGCAAGTACAATGGACGAAATACAGTCAGAATGGACTAAAGACCTGTTCTCATTCTTAGAATTAATGATTTTGGAGTAAACAGTAGAATTTGGAAGTGGAATCATCTCGCTCTTGGAAACTGCATAAATATTATGACCACATATTGCACCAATCTGTCTTCTTCCCGTGATAAGCAGCATGTAGTATGGCCCCAGAAATTTGATAAAGCCTAATAACAGAAAGCCAGCATGATTATAGTGACAGCATTGATAGTATAAAAAAAGTTTGAAAAAAAAAAAGCAACCAAGATCCGCATACCAACAATTCCATAACAAGTTGTGACAAACTTTAGACCACCAGTGGCCTTGTTTCCATCGTGTATTCGCCTCAACAAATCAGAACATTGACTCTCTGTATATGTAGTAGAGTCTTCACGAATATTTAACTCAGAAGGGTCTTGTCGGTCAATCTTTAGCACTCTCCAATATGTCCTACTCTTATCCCTCCCAATCATGTAAAATTTCTGAAGCATAAAGTAAGAGCAAAAGCATTGATATGAGTGTGTATATTTTCCATGTAGTGGTTAGGCATGACAAAAGCAGTCAAAGAATCACATACATTGTTAAGCAAGTCAAAGCACCACATCCATAAAACATTTTGCAGTTTAAAAGCATAACCTCAACTAGGCATTCTAAAAGAGTAACAAATTTTATCTTTTGCAAAACAGGCCATCAAAATGTGCTACGCTTGGATATAAAACTTCAGTCACTTCATTGCATGCTCTATAGCATCTAAAATTCTGACAAACTGCATAGCATTTGATCACTTGAATTTGAAATTTCAATAATATGTGGAACAAAGTCACCAAATTTAACCAAAAGAACAAGAAGACAATGCATTCAACACACAAAAACAATTCCAAACTTGCCTTATCATAACCAATCAAACAGAGACACCTAAACGCTAATCCATAGACTACCAAAAACCAACAAGTAAAAGCAACTACCACCAAAAATAAAGAAATACAATCAAATAAGAAGCATCACCGAACTAGCAATTAAAATAACATAATCTCACCTAAATTTTAGCATTACAAACATATATAATAAAACGAATCAAGATCAGAGGGAATTGAATACCGATCGAGTCTCGTAGAGCCTGAATTTCTGCATATAGACTTGTTCAGGACAGAGAAGCTCATGATGACTTGTATTTGGAGAGGTAGAAGTACTCCCATTCTCCATCGATGCCATACTTCAAAATCTATATATCTATATATAAATATATAATTTATTTATTTTTCTTTGGCTTCTTGACTTCAATTAGATCTCTCTATCCCCGAGCCCCAGGCTCAGGGAATTTTTCACAAGAACATGCAACTAAATCAAAATTAAAAAGAGACAACAAAGGAAAAAAAAAATGGGAATCAAATTTTTATTGGAAACAAACAGAATCGCAGCCTTTGCATATAATGGAGCTTGGCTGCTTCAAATACAACATCCTTGACTTTCTCTATTCCAGCTCCTTCCTTTCCATTCACAGCCAAACAAACCTCAAATCTTCTTCTTCAATCAAATCAATTACAGAGATTGAATAATTAAATGGCAACTAACTCCCACAATATTGACTATTATTATTATTATTATTATTATTATCAAGAGAGAGAAAGGTAATGAAAAATGGAAGCTATATATGGAGGGAAAGAAAGAGAAGATGAAGAAGATCGACCTAGAAACGAAATGGAAAGAGAAAGGAAACGATATTGGGAGGTTTCGAGAAATTTTGGTTTTATTTTTTTATTTATTTTATTTATATTTCTTCCAAGGCACAGCTAATTATTGATAATGTTTTTGTTGTGTGTTTTTTTAAGCTTAGCTTCGTGTTGTTTAACAATTGTTTTTTTTTATTAATACTTATTTTTTAAAATACTAAGTTCATTAATAAGATTCGACTTTCGCATTTATTTTTAAAATAATCTTATTATATTATTAATATATATTTTTTTAAAATAATTTTATTTAATTGTTTTATAATTAAAAAAATGAAAAGTTTAAAAAAATAATAATAAAAAAGAAAGGAGAGAGAGAGAGAGCTCTTAGATCCGAAGAACAAACGAAAGCCACAACTTCGGTGACCGCTCCATCCACACATTACCTTATGTCATATACTATGCAATTTATATTAATCCCATAAAATTAAAAAATTTTAAAAAATTATTATACATAGATATATTATATAAAAAAAATACTATATTTAAATAATATTAAATTTGATAAATTAATTTTAATGTACTAAATCAATAAAAAATCCAAGACAATAAAGTAAAAAAAAAAAAAGAACTTTAAATTAAAATTTAATAAATATTTTTAAAATTTATTTATTTCATTTAAGATAAAAATCAATGCAGATACAATAATGCTTTAAAAAATTTAGATTTTCCCTTGTCGTTTTATTTTTAACTATATACACACAATAAAATTGTTAGTTTAATGAAATAAAATATTACCATATGAAAATATAGATAAGAAATATAACTCTACTCTATGAATTTTCAACATACATTCTATTCATTTCAATTAAATAATCTCTAGTTTGTTTTAGAATGAATAGTGATTGTTTTATAATTTAATGTCCAAATATATATTTTATCCATGCAATAGATAAGAGTTAATAATATAAAATTTTACATTCGCAATCATTATTTAGTGGTAATATGTAATAATACAAGGCTTCGAATAAAAAATATGAATCAATTTTTATTTAAAAATTCATACAAATTCAACTGTCAAAGGCATAGTTTGTATTGAATAATTTTCTTCCATTGTATTATTGTTATTATTATTTGAATTCATAATAATAAGATGTAATAAAATTTTAAATTGGTTGTATTTATTATAACTCCTATCTTTTATCAAATAATTAATTTCAGAAATTTTTTTATTAATTATTGATACCCGATAGTCACATTAAATTTAAACTAAATCTATATTCGAGCTTAATGGGCTCATAAAAAGTAAAACTTTTTAATATATATTTTCTCTGTTAATAATATTCGAACTCAAAATTTAAGGATATTAAATATTAAATTAATTTTGAGATTAATATTAAGTTAAGTTGACTTGTTATCCATAACCTTTTTTCTACAGCAATTCAAAGCTGCTTCAGTTTAGAATTAAATTTTCCTTCTCTTTAGTATATTTAGGGAACGATTGTGATTTGTAATTGATCCTCTTAATTTGGTGTTAATAGAAGATAATGGTGGTTACACCAAAAGGATGATGAATCAAACCGGTGAGCCATTGGTACAGTGGATTTGACTTTGAAGGCTCAATCATAGGATTTAATAATATATATTTTTTTTTCATTTTCTTGTTTGGTTGCAAATTATTTTAAACGGATGACTATACTAAGAGATAAAAATAAGATATAGGGTGTGAATACATCATTTAGTTATAACTAACATATTTGTGTTTTTTTACATTAAAATATAATTTAATATTAAGTGTATTCTTAAATAATAGACTTAAAATCAATTGTCCTTACCTAATACTAAAAAAAAACATATTTATATTTTTTTCCTTTTTATCTTACAATTTGTAATAACATAAATAGATTGAGTTTTTTTCCTTATATATATTATGAATGTGTAAGTTTTTTATATTTCTAATAATGTCCCGAGGACAGTGATTAAAAGCGATTATTTTAAATAAATTATAATTGAAAATTATAATTATTTCAGATAAAATTTTATTATAAAATATTTGTTTTAGACAAAAATAATTAAAATTTATTAAAAATATGTTGAATGATAAAAAGGTGAATATGTTTTTCTTTTATTTTTATTTGTTAAAAGGTTAAGACTTTAATGAAGTTGTGGTTAATTATAACCACTATTATTTCACATGATATATTAAAATTTTAATTTTAAATTTACATATTTAATTTGTTTAAATTATTATTTTTTTAATCAATATCCTTAAAATATTCATTAAAAAAATTGAAATAAAATTAGGTATCAATATTTATAAATTATATTAAATGTGATCGTCGAGACATTTCCACACCAATAATAAAATTATAAATAAAATGATACATATATTCTTTAGTGGTTTGACTTAATGATGTAAAGCAAAATCAATAAATAAAAATAAAGGGTAAAGTCTACTTGCTTTAATATTATATATAAAAATATATTTTATTTTCAATCAAAATTTCACACAAATAGACTTATGCTCTCTAAATGAATGTAAATTGAAAAAAAAAATCATTCTTTTTGTTTGTTGTTCAACACTATAATTTCAATTATATTTTTTTTTAACAACTATAAATAATCTATATTTTAAATTTTGATTGAAGTATAGAGTAAATGAATTTATCGAGTTAATTACATTATAAATAGTTTATTTTTACTCATTGAAAAAAATTATTTACTTACCGGTAAATATTAATATTTAAATTATTTTCAATTATATAAAATTACAAGTTGTGTTTAAATATGAGTTTAATTAATAAAAAATTTAAAATTTAGTGCACTTAATACCACTAGATAAAAAATAAAATAAAATAAAGGGGATGTTTAGTCACCAAATCAAGCTGCCCATACATAGATTATAGAGTTACACCCACTATTATTATCAAATTATAGTCGCTTGTAAATTCAAGTATCTGGCAGCAGGCTGCTTCATCGGACTCATTATTATCAGTATGCTAATCAAAGTGCAAACTGTAAAGGTTTCTTGAAGTCAGACATGTTAACAGTCTCGTTAATCTGAATTCGATCTGAAATTTACTTGAGATCGGATCAACTCTGAATTAAACATATTACCAGCAATAATAATTTTAACAAAAACTTACTATAAGTTAATAATAGCTATAAATAATTAAATTAAAAAAAAAATTATATAAATATATTGAGATATAATTTAGCGATAAATATATATTCTTATGAGTAATAAATTCAGAATAAATTTTCCTTTCAATGTTAAAAAAAAAATTATTATTTCATATTTGTATATCTCAAAATAATTTTTAGAATCAAATATTATTTAAACACCAATGAGCTAAATTCATTTATAATTTATATTCATAAAGTAACTAAATGAATGGTCATGTGGTGTGATGTCGTATTAATGTATTAATTAGTGACAAGTGGACAGAGATAGATACTGGTAAGACCTCTAATTTGTCCCTGTGGCTCTAGTTAATTCTTCTTTTAAGCTTATTTATGAAAAAAAAAGTCGCATTAATAATTAAATTTTCCATAACATAAAAAAATTTATTTTATTAATTTAATCCCAGCAAATGTGAAACACAAGTCATTATAATATATACTGAGGGACACACAAATTAATTAAGTCTCATCAATAATGACTTCCACTTATTCAATACTCAAAAAATATATATATATTTCAATGGGTATAAAAAGCAAATCTCAACTAAAAATGATTTTCTCTTCGAGCTGATTTTTACTAATAAAATTTTATTTATACTGTATGTATATATTTATATATAGGCATACGCATAGATTTAGACATAAAAATTTGAAGGGATCAAAAATAATATTAAAAAATTAAAAATAAATTTATGAGATAATACATGTAAATATTTAATTTTAAAGTGTTATAATATATAAATATAGATAAAAATGAAATTAAAATTTGTGGGCCATATTTATATATTTTAAAAAATATAAATAAAAAAATTTACAAATTTAGGAGTCATATCCCATATTGATAATTGATTCACACACATGTATATATTTTTTCAAAGTCACATTTTATCAAAATTACTTTTATTTTTTTTTTTTAATTTAAATACTTTTTATTAGATGTATACTAAAACATATCCTAACGGTAAATGTATATTTTTCTGAATAATATACCTATAATCGATTTATTTTTTCAATACTCAAAAAATACCTTATGTTAAATATAATATATGAGAAACAAACTCCCAACCAAGTTAACCCTTTAATTTATCAATATTTAATTATACTATTAGGTTCATTAACATATATAGTGAAGCAAAAATAAATAAATAAATAAAATTATATAATTTTAATAACAAAATATTTTTTTGATTTATAAAATGAACAAATTATTAATTTTATTATATAAAATACACAAAAAATGTATATTAGATTAAATTCCATATTATTCTCCTTAAATAAATTTGTTATGTCTGTTTTTATTCACAATTTTACACAATTATTAGTTCATACATGGTTTAATCATTAAAAAGTATTTTTTTAATTTATTTTATGTATTTTTATTCACAATTTTTCATAATTACTAGTTCATACATGGTTTATCATTAGAAAGTATGTTTTAATTAATTTTTATTTGTTGTAAAAAGTGAAATTATATAAATATTATTACAAACAAATATAGAAATAAATATAAAATTATTATAATTGTTTATAAATAATAATTATTATTTTAATATATTTTTAAATTAGTATTCTCGTAATATTTTTAATCTTAATTTTATATATTAATATAGAATCATAATACACAATTTGTAGGGGAATATAATAATTAAAATAATTAAAATTTTATCATATTTATTTATTTGTTTATAATGTTTATTTTCTATTTATTTTTTCATATAATTTTGTTTAGATAATTAAAGTTATTATATAAAGAAAAAAATATTTTTTAAATAAATTATTAAATTTCATATTTAATATTCTATTGATTATTTTATATTTATATAAAAATTTTAAAAATTTATAAAAATAAATAAATATAATAGCGAGAATGAAGAGAATTTCACGTTTTAATTATATATATATATATATATAATGGATAATTATATATTTTTAAATTAATTTCAATCTTTAAACAGCTAGAAATGGTAGAACTTTATTATTAATTTATTTAGTGAATATATTATTAAAATTGAATTTGGCAATCCATGCGTAGCCAACTAATTCAATACATTTAATTTACTTTGGTTTTTTCAGCTTGAAAAGGGTAAGTGATTTATTGTGATGGACAGTAACAGGTCACAAGAGCCCTCTTCCAAAGTTCACATGTGACGTGCAATGATATTGATATGACAAAATTGATATATATCCTCTGCCTCACAAACTCCAATATTAAATAATTGAAAGAAAAAAAAAAAACATTCTTAAACGTATATTATTAAGTTAAAATATAATAAAAAAATTATAAATTATAAATTTTCATATTCTTTAAATATTGTATAATAAAAAATATTAAATTAATTGTATTGTTACAAAATTATATTAAAAAACTATTTGGGCATATATTATTAAGCTAAATTTATTAAATAAATTTATAAATTTATATGATTATGTATATAATTTTAATATAAACATTACCTAATTAGTAGTTTATGATTTTGGATATCTCAATTAATTTTTTAAATATAACTTAAATTATTCTATATAATGAATTAATTATAAAAATATAATTTTTTAAATAAATATAAAAATTAAATTATTATTAAGAATTAATAATTTTCAAAACACGTGTAAAAAAATTAAATGTAAGATATTTATATACAAAAATTATATGATTTAAGAAGCAGAAGTAAAAAAATAACATAACATAAATTTTTAATAAAATACATGAAGAATATAATAAATACCAATGTTTGAAAAAAAAATCATTTTTATTTTGGTATATAGAAAATTAAGAAAAAAGATAAAAAAAATTGTGCAACCTTAATAATTCTCTTACTCTCAAATTGATAATGTTAGACATTAATCAATCATTAATAATAAAAATATAATAAATAAATTAATATAATTAAAAGTAATTAAATATATTTATAAAATTGAATTTAATTTAATTTCAAATAATTCAACACTTAGGTGATAAAAATCTATAAAAAAATTTTCTAGAATTATATTAATTAAAAATTTAATTAAAGTTTCATAATTTGTAGGCAAAGAGTGATAATTTTCCATTATTATTATTATTTAAATAACAATTGGGCTTGGCGGCTTGCTGTGGGCCAAACTTCTTCTGCCCTTGTACTCATATACATGCTGACGTGGAGACAGTTTAGGGGTTCGAAATCGAAGCATCGTCTGATTTGGTCGTGGACAACTTAGCATACGATAAATTATTATAAATGATAAAAATATATTTTTACAAAAATATTAAATGCGTATTAATTTTAATTATATATAAATATATTTAATATAATTAATAAAAATATATTTTCATCTTATATAAACATAATACGATAGCAATATAGGATATATAAGTTAATTCTCAATGTTGTTGATAATAATTGAAAATATGTTATTATTATTATTATTATTATTAAACTCAGTATATTTATTTTATATTATATAACTTTAAGATTATAAGATTATGAATTTAAATTTTAAGTTCAATAAAATTAAAAAATATATTTAACTGTTTAAAATATATGACATATGATACAAAATGTTGAAACTCTTTATTATTATTATTAATTAGAATTTAATTATTAGATTGTTTTGGTCAATTTCTGTATTTCCAAAAAATGGTCAAAAATATTTAGAGAGTTTTTAGACGAAAAATTTATTTTAAAAAATAAAATTTTTAAAACGTCGTTTTAAAAAAAATTAATATGTCTAAGTTAATTTTTTTTTTATAAGTTTCAAAATAACATTTTGAATTAATTTATTAAATACTTTTAAAAAAATCATTTATTTTAAAATAGCGTTTCATTTATATTTTAAATAAATTAAAACACTTTCTTTAATTAAATTAAAACATACATAATGTTTTTATTTATTTACAATTTTTTTTTTTTAATTTGGGTATTGAATTATTTTGTTTTTTATTAGATTTAAGAAATAGTTTTAGCCTCAAAGTCATCCATGAACGAATAAAAAGAAAATATGTAGTCTTTGGCCGATGACTCAGGGAATAATAATATATTAATTAGTCGCTTCCTCGTTGAGCATGTGCAAAATTATTGTTGGCTTGGAGTTGTCAACGAAATTGACATGTGATGTTGTCAATACATGAATTGTTCCAACATATATTTATTTTAGGGAAAAGTAAGTGGTTAGTTATTTTTACTCAGTTTGTGAATTTTTTTTACAGTTACATATTTATGTTCTGCATTGATAGTAATTTAAGATTCATAGTCTTAATATTTTTAATGCTGATATATTAATGTTACTTATATCATATCAATACTGATTAATATTATTAATGTTCTAAATTCTATATTATTAATTAAAAATATTTCATATTTTATTTTATCAAAAAAATTTCACACATATCAAAATATAAAAATTCCATGTTATATCTTCCTTTTTATTTTATTTGTTTTAGCGTATGTGGAAGTGGAGCCACAATTTTTCATCGACTCAAAACAACTCTTTTATAATTTTGTGTACCTCTCAATTGTAATGCACTAGTAGGTGCCATTGAAGGGTTCATAAATACCATTAAACTAATAATTATAGTATACAAAGGATCTATATCAAGTTCTTTGATTGTTTAAAAGGACAAATAAAAACATCATGGTTTGGGTAATTAAAAGATAAACATGTGAAACATATTTATATTAATTGTATGTGCGGATTGTTTATCCCCAGAGTGAATAGTTATATTATTTCTAAAGGTTAATGTGGTCAAAATGATATGACCTCAGAGATTTTGTAATTCATTTTTAATTAAGAGACTCTATACATATTCAGAAAATAAAATTAAATAGGAATAATGTGATATTCACAAGTCAAAAAATAATTATGTAGATTAGTAAGAAGAGAAAATAAGAGTTACATATAGAGATGATTAAATGAGTTTAATATATCATGTAGAATTATAAAATAATTAATTAATTATACACAAGGAAAAATATCATTATATTTGTTATGCTTTGATATTATTCTTAGTTCTCAAATTTTTTCAAAACATTTTTATAATCATTTGAAAATAATATTTAGTATATTAGTTAATGCGTAAATTTACTTGAATCGCTAATGATTCAATAATATAAATTCTTGAATAGAATTTTAAAATAATGTTTTTTTTTATCTAACAACTGCATAAAAGGTGTTCGAATTAATTTGTACTGTGCAGATCACAATGTTTAGACGTTGGCTCCTTATTGCTTTATTATCATTGCACTAAAATTATGCTTAGCAAGAAATTATCATGGAATTGAGAAGGTTACATATATATAGACTGCATTTTTGTCCCATATATTTATTCAAAATAGAACATGATCAAACTAATTAATAAGCCAAAACTTCCTTATTAATGACGTGATCATCCCATACTTTTTTCCTTATTGGAAGTACTCGTCTCCATCTCGATGAGGAGCATCAACTATATCACCAATGGTGGTACTGAGGCGCCTTTCCCCATTGAAAAAGAGATCTTCAAGGTTAGAAGGTCCTATAGAGCAGAGGGGTCCATTCCATAGAGCTTTTGCAAATTTTTCATGGATCCTTTCTGTTGGATGGAAGGAATCCCACCAAACATACTCGTTAGCATCATTACATAACTGGAATTCACTCGCCTTCTTGTTCCCTCCGCAGGTGAAGATACCTCCATACGGTCCGCTTCCACAACAAGCATTCACTCCATCTTTGAAACCTGGAAATCAAAAGTTAAATGTTATTCAAGTGTTTTGATTTTTATGATCAAAACATATGAAATTCACCTTAAAAGCATATATTAATTATTTCTAACCAATATTTTCGATACATAATGTCCTGTTAGAGAAATAAGAGTAACAAGTGCTATAAAAGAAAAAGAGAAAAACAATTTAAATAATTTTATGTGGTTCGAATTTTCAATAAATTTACTCAATAATCTCTAAAAAATAATCTACTATAACATTATATTATAATATTTGAACAAAACAAATTACAAACTCTATCACAATATCTTTACAAATGCACAACCATATCATTGAGCCATAAAAGCAAATTATATATTTGAGCAAAATTAAAAAATCTTTTTATAATACAATGTTACTTACTATTAACCCTAATTGAATAAAAATTTTCATTCAAATAAAAATAATATTAAAATATAAATTATATTTTACAAAAAAAATAATCATTCACTCAGTTGAATAATTACTATTTCTCACATAAAAATTAGAATTTTTTTTTCCACATCTCATTAGAATTTTGATTTTAATATGTTTCTTTACATTTCAATATTATACTTTTGCCCGAACTATTAGGCTAATAAATAAGTGTTTATATCTTATATATAATAAATATTTTTTCTATCTCATAATAAATATTATAATTGCAAAATATATTATTATTAAAAAAAATTTAGTTTATTTTAACCTTTTTAATTTATATATTATTTTAATTTATTAATTAATTTAATCTCTCTCAACTTTCTTAATTTTTTCACATTCTATTCTCTTAATTAATTTTTACATTTTTCAATATATTTTTAATGAAAACATTATTATGAGTTAAGATAAAATGATTTATAATTAAAAAATAAAACAATAAAATTGAAACATATTAAAAAATAAAATATAATATTTATCGTGAGATGAAGCGAGTAAGATTTATTGTTTAAGTTTCGATAATGATAGTTAGTTTTCCTATAAAAAAAAATTTATCTATAAAATAAAAATTATAACGATATTTTATTTTTGCGTAACGTACCATACTTGGAAGGATTTTTAATCCTGTCATTGAGCCAGTCGAAGAAATTGGAGTTGCCGTATTTGAACCCTTTCAAAAGATGTTCAAGGCCTACGAGAACAGCTTTCAAAGCATTATTATGTGCCAATGCTAATGAAGAAGCTGCCTCAAAGCAGCCATCTTCACTGGCTTTAGGGTTTAATGCTCTCAAAACTGGAAGGCAACCTAAAGGACACAGGCTTAGAAAAGCAAATTTTCTAGCTCCATTCTCATACAATGCCTGGAAATTAAAAAAGAGACGACTAATTAATTAATTCAACTAATTTAATTAATTAGTTGTAATAACTCAACAAAAAGGCTTAATTAATTACCTGAATTGCATTGGTCAAATTTCCAATGACCATCCCAACATATACTTCAGGGATATAAATTTCTTGCATTCTTGGATTACCTAAATAACCACCCAAATAATCATTGCTTCCTATGCTAATGAAATAAACTGCTTCTGCTATGACTTCTTTTGCTTTAACTTCTCCTAGCTTTTCTGTTAATGATTTCTGCACTTCTTCAAAATTCTTTAACTGCTTTGGTAGATCAATTACCTAATAACATCATCATCAAATTGAAGTTAATAACAATTATTTTTTGTCACTAATACATATATAATACAATTAAATTAAAATTTTTATTTTTAGAAAATTTACTGTATATTATTCGCCAATAGTGATTACTGAGCTTATAGGTGATTAATTAGTACTTACCAACCCTTGATTCGTTTCAGGGAGAACACCGGCGCCACCAGAGGCGAAGTTAGCACCATGTGTATAATCAGCACATGGTTGTAAAAATGGAGGAATTAATGGCAAATTTGCATATTCAGCTGCCATTGATTTGCAACTTAATTAGTTAGCTAATTAAAAAATTTACAATCATAGTAATAAGTAAGAAAAAGAAAATAAAGGTATATACGTACGGACCGATTAATACGAAATTACGTACCAATATAATCTACTATGACACGGCCATCGGAGAAACGACCGGTGGGTGCTTCAAAGAAGCCATTTTGGCCGTAAGGTTTCAAATCTGCTCGGTTTTCGGGGATGGTATCGATGTAATTATTGTTGCCAACATCAACAGAGGAATCTCCAAAGATGAAGAAGGCATGAGTGGCAGTAGTAGTAGTAGTACTACTAATCTTTTCTTGTGAACTACTAGCAGATGTGCTCAGAAAAATTGAAAAAAATGCAAGTATTACAAATGTAAAGAAGTAATTGTGCATAGACATTGTAAAAAGGTGGAAGAAATTGGTTCTTGTTCTTGAATTTAATTATTAACTTTGTATATATTGACTTCAGCACCGATTCTCTGCAGGCGATTCTTCGATTCTTCCAATGAAATATTGCCGTATTGGGCCGAAGGTAGATCAAATTATAGGAAAATTCTAATAAGATAACGTTGGATAACATGGATTTGGTTTCAAGGAGGATTTGTCTATATGCATGTAGTACTTCATATGGCATATCGATCGCCAAATACTGCAAAAAATACGAAACCTTTTTATAGAATTATAGTAACAATCAATTTTTTTATTTATTTCAATTTACCAATAAAATTAATTGTGATGTCCTTTATATGAAATATTTTTTTTTACATATAAAAAAGATTTCTTATATAAATAATATATGAATAATATATAAGAAATCTTAAAAAATTATTACTATCACTTTAAAATTAATTTTTAAATTATGTGATTAAATTCAGTTTCATTTTCTATCTAAATTATCGGTCATATGGTTCTAAATTACCGTGCGAGTGAACGATAACGATAAAATCTATAATCAAATATGATGGTAGAATATACATAGAAATAGTCTAATAATAGTAATTTAAAATTTTCTTTCTTCATGGATGCTAAAGACAAAAAAAAAAAAAAAGGCAGATGAACATGTTGATTCCCATAAATTATCACTTTGTAATTTTCACCACAAAGCCATGTCGTTTAGCTTTTAGGGTCTTGTTGTTTAGCCAGTCGATAGCAATCCTAGTTATATAAATTGGAGCTATAATATATATTTATGAAGTTTAGGAAAGGCAGTGTAGATTTTATTATCTCATCCAACTCGTTGGAGTTTTAAAGGTTCAGAGTGCAAGTTAGCCAAAGTCGGTGAAAAAGTTGGTATATTATAGTTACCAATTTATCTACGTACGTCCAAAAGTTGCTACTTGTGAAGGTGCTTTCTATATATTTTATCATGCTTCAAATGTGATAAGTGGCGTGATTAAAGGATACGTGGCAGTTTTGACCTTTTAATTTATGTAAAAATATAAATTATATTTATATAATTAATTTAATTTTTTAATTAATCTTTTTAAATAAATAAATAATTTAAAATATTAAAATTATTTAATTAGTTATCATTTTATAAATATGAAAAATAAATAAAAATTAATTTGATTAAAAATATATTTTTATAAAACATATAATTAGTTATTGTTTTTTGAAATAAAAATTGTTAAAAAGTTAAAAAAAAAAAAAAAACTTTTATTTTTTTATTCTACTATTAATTTTAACCTTCCAAATAATTTTTTTTTTTTTAATTTCTCTCTGAATGTGATCAATTCATTTCTAACATGTAAATAATTATTTTTCTAGAAACTAGAAAGAAAACAATAATGATAGTATAGTCAATAGCCTCTACAGCCTTGTTCAAAGTATAAATGAGCTCTTTAGCAGAAATTGAAAAGTGGAGGTTTACTGAGAATCAAATTTTAGTACAAATTGGCTTATCCATTATGAAAACTCATTGCCAATTGATATTCATGTCTTAAATTCTTATTCCCAAGGGATTAATAGTCTCTTTTTACAGGGTTGAAGGGTTACACAGCAGCTCCTCATGTGTTTAATTTTAGGTATCTAAAATTTTTTATAAAAATTATAATTTAATAGTGTTTCATATAATAAATCTAATGATATATTTTTTATGCTAAATAAAAATCAAATGGATAGAAAAAAATACATTATAAATTTTATGTATTATATTTAACGGTTTAGATTTAATGTATTTATAATACATTTTTAGCTATCTATTTAATTTTTATTTAGTATAAAAAATATATCATTGGATTCATTATATGAAACACTATTAAATTACAATTTTTAAGTACCTAAAATTAGACATATAAAAAATTATTGTATAAAAATATATAACAACCCCCTTAACTCCTTTTTATATGATATTCATGGTATTTCCTATAAAACTAAAATTATGATGTGATAACTTTTTGGCTTTAGCCTTCCCTTTAAAAAAAAAAAAAAAAAAAAAAAAAAAAAAAAAGATAACAAATATTTTCTAGATAAAAGTTATACTTCCTTCTTCTTCTTTTTTTTTTTTTTATTTAAAATGATGACGATCTTAGCTATGAAAATGATAATTTTATAGTTAAGATTTTAAAGTGGATTTGTAGTATTTAATCCAAAAAGTTACACTCATTTATAATTAGTATAAAAAAAGTCACAATTATGAAAAATTCTTACTGTATAAATTTATCTATTATATTCAATTAATAAATAATAAGATATTTTAATTAATGTGATTTTTTTCTCGATAAAAATATATCAATTTTTTTTTTATCCCTACTAAAAAGACATTAATACCTTTTTTTACTCTTATATTCTTATATTATTAAACCGATATATATATTCAGTATAGACAAGTAGAGGAACTAGCTTTGGCCCTAATTTCAAAACTATATATATATATATATATATATATATATATATATATATATATATCTATATATATATATATATATATATATATATATTTTTGTGTGAAAATAAAGTATTATTTA
>CANXYC012301892.1:0-48135 GCA_948193065.1 Aleurites moluccanus
ACTCATTTTCTATCATTATCATAAGTAATTAATAAGTAAATATTTATACTTATTTCAAAATTAATTAATTAAGCCAATAAAAATAAATTTATACCCAAAATATACACGAAGATTGTTTAGAAAAATAATGGGTGTTACAATACTTTGTACATCTCTTTATTTTCTTCACCAAATCAAGCAATTTACCATTTTATGCCTATATTTACTTTTCAGATTATCGTTTTAAACTTGCGTTTTGGGTAAAGACCTAAACTGGGCCTCACAGTATCAATCGACGTCACTTTGAACCTTTCAAAAAAGGATTCTCACACATACTCTGCTTCTCTTACAGGGAAGAGCCTCGAATCGTACGGCGAAGCGAGGAGTCAAAGAGTGATAGCGCGAGAAAAAGCGAATTTGAAAATAAACAGAGTTGATTTCGATAGCGATGAGGAGAATGGTGACGGCAACGAGGAGGAGAAAAGGAAGAGTTTGATTGGGAGAAGGGGATGACAAAGAGAGTAAAGGAAATTGAGGATATGAGGGAGCTGGAGAAGAAGGCGGCAGAATTGCAGAGTAAAGTGGAAGAGGATAGCGAATAAAGTTAAAAGCATTCCTCAGAATAATGTTGCAGAGAATGGATCCATTTCAATTTGGGGGGATAAATAGGGGTATTTTAGGTATTAAAAAATATATTATAATCAAAAATTATTTTTTTATCCTTTGACCAATGAAAAAATAGACGGAAAGACCTTATAATGTAACGGAACTAAAATATATGAATTTTTTTAGTATAATTTTAAAAATACATAAATTTTTTAATATAATATAACAAAACACAAAAATCTCATAGTAATTAACCCTTTTTTTTTTTTTCAAAAAGTTTATTTGTCAATCATAGTCATGGGGCAACACATGCTTTTCATAAGTATATGGGCAAGTTTTTGTGTCGCCATCTTCTTCAGTAGCTAATAAAATCTAGCAGAAAACCAATACAAACCATAGAAATACCAAGTCAATCTTAATTATATTATTGAGTTTCCCCATTTATTAAAAATTTGCAAAACAAAAACAAACAAATTTCCCCACCGGCCACCTCTATTAATATAAACCCATCAAATGTAAATAAAAACATGTATCTATTTTTCACTTAGAAATTATTCAGAGGAAAATGTCATTTGAAACTCTAATTTTATATTTAACTACTTAGGTATCAAATATATTTGGCTTATTAAATATATACATTATATGTGAAAAATATGCCTATATATTGTTTTCCATGCATAATGCATATATTTATTTCTAGATCAAATGAATTTAATATGTACCTTTATAAGGTCAAGTGCAGATTTTTCAAACCAACCCCTCTATATAGGAGGGCTTAATTTCCTATACTAAGATATATGTACTTCATCAAAACAGATCTAGGATTAAAATTTTGGAGAGCATGATTTAAAAAAAAAAGTTTCGTAAAATATGATTAGTTTGTTATTGTATGTATGAAATCATTATATATATTATTTTTGTATTATTTTACAAAATATGAAAAAATAAAAATTACAAATCCCATAAACTATCACAATAACACTAGAGGTGGCAATATTTTCACTAGACCTAATAATTCAACCCGAATTCGTCTAAAAAATAAGAATTAAAATGGGTAAATGACATTGGTGCTCATCAAATTTTGAGCATCTTTTTAAATGTGGTTACTAACGGAAAAGTCATTAGAGATTAATAATTAATTATTGAAAAAAATTTCACCGTAAAAAAATTAAATCGACACACATAGACACCACATAAGCCGCTAAAACTTATTAATATTGCCACATCATCAAAAACGCTAATCCCAATGCCAGCATCACCACACTTGCTAACATCCAAAATTCTAACCCTAATCCTAATTCCTCCACCACCACTAATTCGCCCATCACCCTTTTCCAACAAGACCAGACTTTCTCTCGCTTCTCCATTAATTTAGTCGCATTTTATCAAACAAGTTCTATGCATTCTTAAAAACTTTGAACAAGCAGAAACATAAACAAATTATTCTCACCAAAATCCCACAAAAGAGTTATTTACATTACAACATAATATTACAAGAGAGAATCAAATATAGCTTTCAAAATAAAAGACAAAGTATACAAAGTATCAGCGTAAGATAACACAGAGTCATTAGTTTCACAGTTAGATTTGTTCAATTTTTCTTTTTTCACCTTCTTTCTTGCTCTTATTAGAGGAACCTATATTTCTTCTTGATTCTTTCCGAGTTGCAAGAACTGTGAATCTAGGGAAAAAATTGAGCATATCGAATATGGGCTTGGAATGGAGCATAAAACCAGGGTTTCCTTTCACAAGCAAATTGAACGCATCATTCATCCACATCGAACTAGACATAGTTGAACCAAAGAATTACGAGGCTTGTTGAAGATCTTGTGGGTTAGTGGCCCCAGGTTCGAGCCTTACTGTGACAGCTTTTCCACCGCTAAGGCTAAAAAAAAAAATTCTCACCGTTTACAGTTTATGTATATATACTTTCCTTATTAGAAATTTTTTTTTTTTATTTTCTTTCTCTGCTTTTCGACCGAATGTCAAGTCTTAATCTTTCGATCGTTTAACTCAGGTAACTAATAATTTTTTTTATGTTTAGAGCATGAATTTAATATTTAATAAGGTTAATTTTTAGTTTTAGCCAATTAATTTTGAAGTTTAAAATTTAGGCTAAATTAGGATTTTCTCAATTAGTTAGTTTTAATTAGTATTATTTATATTAAAATGTTCCCTACATTATAAGAAATTCATAAACACTTTTAGATTTTTGTTTGGATACCCGAAATATTAATTATTGACAATTGGAACCTTGACCATATTTCGTATATTTTATTTTAGTTAGATATAAAATAGCATTATGGATTATAATTGGTGTTTAATATTGCAATATAGATTGTTATTATGATTATTGAGCAGGTTGATTTTTGGGGCTGACAGTTTTTAAGAGGAAATTCTGTCGAATTTTCGTGAGAAATTAGGCTAGATATTTTAAAGTCAGCATAATTCATGCATCGAGACATTTTAGAATTTATTTTCATATTCCAATATTAGTTTTTAAGTATTTATAGGAGTTGACCATGTGACCAATTCGGAGCAACAAGGTACTCCAGTCTGATAAGTTTTCTATCATTTTGCCAGATGAATGGTGAATTTATAATATTGATTTTACTAATATATGCTATATATTTTGAGAAATGGATTTCCGAATGAAAATTGATTTGAATCGAAATTTTAGAAATGCGATATTTTATATATTAAAGTTAGAAATATATATTGGTATGTTTGGTGTTTGATTTATAAAGAAGGATTTGATTGCACAGTTGAGTACAAATATTTTTTTTAAATACACTCATATATGTATATGTCTGATAGATATACCTAGATGATGGGTATTTCAGAGTAATTGACGGATTAAGATTATCCTGACGAGGATAACTCTCAAATATCGGATACTGTCTTTGGGATAACACTTGATATACATATAGTCTTTGGGACGTTTATCAGGTGGTCGCTCTTTGGGGGTAGCTCTGCACATGTGTATGACCAGTTTGCTCTTGGTGCTGCCAGATGTCATCATGCGTCCAAGATGTCAGTTTATCTATCTATAGATTGTTTATATGTGTTGAGTGTATGTTTTACAGAGAATTATTTTATGATTTATTTCTTGTGCTAGATGATTTTCTGTGTAATTCGTTTCAGAATTATGATATTTTTTAGATATTTTGTGTAAATTATATATAGAAAACAGTATCATGTTCCCCTTTATTATATATTTACCACTCACTAAGCATTATGTTTTGCTCACCTCTCCTATATTAATACTTTTCAGATCATTCTCAGTAGATATTCAACAGAGTTAGCGGTGTCCTCTCAGTTGTTCAGCATATAGTAAAGGTCGAGCCAACAATCTCTCTTTTTGTTTTTAGTTAACTAGCTGGGTTATATATATTATTTTGGACAACTATAGTTTGTATAATCCTAGATTTATCCCTTTGTGTAATAGTATCATATAGCTATAATATGTTGCAATCATTTTAGACACTCTATTTAGTTTTCTTTTTTTAGAATTTTAGGTATTATTATCAGTTTTCTAGTAATCGTACAGTTATAGGAAACATTCTTTATTGTCATACTGCCTATCAGGACAGTAGAGTAAGGGGTGTGACAATTTTTGGTATCAGAGCATAGGTTATAGATTCTGTAGATTTCTTTTTCTTTCTTTCTGCAGTAGGATATAATAATATGTTTTGTTCTTAATCCTGTTCTATTTTCGTCTTGTAGGATAATGCCGCCACTAGTACAGGGTGGTAGAGGTAGAAGTCGTGGTAGAGTTCGTCTGATAGCCAGTATAGAGGATGTTGGCCGACCTCTTAGGAACATTCATTTACCCTAGCATCATGAGCATATTCCTGAGCAAGAGATACCAGTAGCTTATGAGGATGAGGCTAGTGCATCACATGCATATCCACCCCAACCCCATCCCATTCCTCCAGTTCCACCACCAGTTGTTCAGTCACCTGTTGTTGATCTTGAATTAGCAGTTACTATTGCTCAAGCTGTTGCAGCAGGTATGTTGAATAGGGTGCAATAGCAACGACCTTGGGAGATTGTATCTAATTGTAAGAAATTGGGGGCAGAAAAATTTACTAGATCCTTAAACTCGGGGAAAGTATATGACTGGTTGAAGAAATTGGAAAAAGCTTATGAGATTGCAGGATTGACAGAGGAAGACAAGATACAACATGTACGTGCTTTTTTAGAGGGAGTAGCTGAGAGGTGGTATGACAAATTGATGCGTACACGTGATAATTTGACATGGGGGATGTTTCTTACTGAATTTCAAAGGGAGTACATTACAGACAGCTACAAGAGAGAGAATGAGGATATGTTCTTCAGCCTGAGATAGGGGAGTATGACTATTACGCAGTATGTAGATCAGTTTAAGGAGCTATATAGGTTTGTGGCCTATATAATTGTTGAGGAGAGAGATAAATGTAGCAGATTTTATAATGACTTGCAATTCTATGTTCGGAGGAGTATATCATACTGGCGTTCTCTGGGTTTTCGTGAGATAGTTGACAGAGCTTTAGAGACAGAGAGGTTAGATAGAGAAGAGGCAGCGTTTGAATAGCGTAGGAAGAGATAGATATTTCAGGGAAGCTACGAGAGACTTGTTAAAAGGGGAGGCAATTTTTTTACTCCTAGACCTGATTATAGTAGCAGTAGCAGAGGATATTAGATGGGAACAAGATTGATGGGTAATAGACCTCAGATGGTTCAGAGTTCAACAAGACCATCGGCTGGTAATTTTTTTGGTACTCAGGGATTCGGGCCTGGAGAATGAATTAGACGATCATTTCCTCAATATGCCACTTGTGGTAGATTTCATGATGGAGATAGCAGAGTTTATACTCCTGGTTGCTATGAGTGTGGAGAGTTAGGCCATTTGAGATAAGATTGTCCCTTACTCACTTTGGGATAGGGTTCCTCAGTTTCTATGAGTCAAAGAGGAGGTAGGGCACCATTTTGGGGTAGAACCACAGGTAGAGGTGTCAGTTCTAGTATGGGTAGTATTGATGCAATTTCATCATCTAGCCAGCCCAGACAGGGTGTATAGCCAGGTAGACCACCCGGACAAGCTAGAGTTTTTGCGATGAGTTAGCAGGAGGCAGTGACATCTCCAGAGGTTATTACTGGTATGTTATCTATTTTTAATAAAGATGCACAAGTTCTTATTGATCCGGGTTTTACACATTCATTTGTGTCTCATGCATTTGCTATTCATGGGGATAAGAAATTGAGTATTTTACAAGATGGGTTAGTGGTAAGTTTTCCCATAGGAGAACCCTTGATATGTAAAAATGTGTACAAAGATTCAATTGTTATGGTAGGTGATCAACAATTATTAGCAGACTTAGTTTCATTACCTCTTCAAGAAATTAATATTATTTGGGGAATGGATTGGTTATCTTTTCATCATGCAAAGGTACATTGTTATGAAAAAATAATGGAGTTTGAACAGCCGAGAATTTCTAAATTCACTTTTCATGGTAAGCAAAAATTGTTACCAACTAGTGTGATTTCTGTTATACAAGCCAAGAGGTTACTACAGAAGGGTTGCCAGGCATATTTAGCTCATGTTATAGATACACAGTTGGAAGGCTCTAAATTGCAAAATATTCCTGTAGTTTGTAAATTTCCTGATGTACTTCCAAAAGAACTTCCTGGTTTACCCGCAGACAGAGAGATCGAGTTCACCCTTGATCTTCAGCTAGGAACGACTCCTATTTCTCAAGCTCTATACAGAATGGCTCCTAAAGAACTTAAGGAATTAAAAGCACAATTACAAGAGTTATTAGATAAGGGTTTTATTAAACCCATCATATCACCATGGGGAGCTTATGTGTTATTTGTGAAAAAGAAAGATGGTTTCATACGATTGTGTATTGACTACAGGCAGTTGAATAGAGTTACAGTTTGGAATAAGTATCCTTTGCCCCGTATTGATGATTTTTTTTACCAGCTTCAAGGTGCAAAAGTATTTTCAAAGATTGATTTGCCATCTAGGTATCATCAGCTGAAGATTAAGGAGTCGGATGTACCTAAGACTGCATTCCGGACTCAATATGAACATTATGAATTTATTGTGATGCCATTTGGCCTAACTAATGCTCCAGCGGCTTTTATAGACCTTATGAATAGAATATTTAATCCTTATTTGGACATGTTTGTGATTGTATTTATAGAAGATATTTTGATATATTCAAGAAATAAAAAGGAGCATGAGGAACATTTGAAAATAGTATTGCGGACTCTGAGAGATAAGCAGTTATATGCCAAGCTCAGCAACTGTGAATTCCGGTTAGACAATGTGGTTTTCTTGGGACATGTCATATCAGCAGAAGGAGTTGTTGTTGATTCTAAGAAGATAGAAGTTGTAATGAATTGGGAGCCACCAACCAATCCTTCAGAAGTTCAGAGTTTCTTAGGACTGGCAGGATACTATAGTCGATTTGTTCAGGATTTTTCTACAATTGCCTCGCCAATGACTAAACTTCTAAGGAAGAATGCCAAGTTTGATTCGACTGATGAATGTCAAGATAGTTTTGAGAAACTCAAGGCTTGTTTATCTTCTGCTCCTGTCCTAGCACTTCCTTCAGGTAATGATGGTTATGTAGTGTACAATGATGCTTCAAACAAAGGTTTGGGTTGTGTTCTTATGCAGAATGGGAAAGTGATTGCCTATGCTTCTAGATAGCTTCGGCCACATGAAGTAAATTACCCCACCCATGATTTAGAACTTGCTTCAGTAGTGTTTACTCTAAAGACTTGGAGACATTATCTTTATGAGGCGACATGCCAGATTTTCACTGATCACAAGAGTTTGAAGTATCTTCTTTCACAGAAGGAGTTGAACTCGAGACAGAGGCGATGGATTGAGTTATTATAAGATTATGACTGCACTATTGATTATCATCCAGGCAAAGTTAATGTGGTAGCTGATACTCTTAGTCGGAATCATATGGTACATTAGCCTATATTAAGAATGTGAGACTTCCTTTACTTCTAGATCTTCGAACTTTGGATGCATATTTGACAGTGGGAAATTCAGGTGCATTGTTAGCTACTCTTAAAGTGAGACCAATTTTAGTTGACAGAGTATGGGAAGCACAAAATCAAGATACACAGCTAGAGAAGATTAGAAATGAAGTGAAAGATGGTACTCGCGCGAATTTTTCTCTTAAGGGCGATGGAACATTGATGTTTGGTGATAGATTATGTATGCCTAATGTTGATGTCTTAATGAGAGAGATAATGGAGGAAGCTCACTGTTCAGCCTATTCTATACATCCAGATAGCACTAAGATGTATATAAATCTCAGAGAAAACTATTGGTGGCAAGGTACGAAGAAAGAAGTGGCAGAGTATGTAGCGAGATGTTTAGTATGCCAATAGGTGAAAACAGAACATCAGAGTCCTCCAGGTTCTCTTCAACCTTTGCCTATTCCAGAATGAAAATTGGAGCATATCACTATGGATTTTGTGACAGGATTAACTCATACGCAACACGGACATGATGCTATCTGTGTTGTAGTAAATAGGTTAACCAAGTCTTCTCACTTTTTACCCACCAGAATGAATTATTCTTTAGATAAGCTTGCTGAGATATATGTAAATTAGATTATGAGACTTCATGGCACTCTGATTTCCATTGTATCAGACAGAGATCCACGATTCACATCGAGATTTTGGCCTAGTTTACAGCATGCTTTGGGTACTAAACTGAGATTTAGTACTTCTTTTCACCCTCAGACGAATGGCCAAAGTGAAAGAACTATCCAGACATTAGAAGATCTGTTGAGAGCTTATGTAATGGAATTCAAAGGAAGCTGGGATAAATATTTATCTTTAATTGAGTTTGCTTACAATAATAGCTATCATACGAGTATTGATATGGCACCTTATGAAGCTTTATATGGGAGGAGATGTAGAACTCCGTTATGTTGGAATGAAATAAGGGAAAGGAAGCTAGTAGGTCCAAAGATAGTGCAGATGACCACAAATAAGATTCAGGTAATTCGAAACAAACTAAAAGCTGCACAGGATCAGAAAAAAGCTATGCAGATTTAAAAAGGAAAGATATTGAATATGCAGTTGGCGATAAGGTATTCCTGAAGATTTATCCATGGAAAGGTGTAGTTCGATTTGGTAAACGCGGTAAGCTGAGTCAGCGATTCATTGGACCTTACCAGTTTGTAGATAGAGTTAGACCTGTTGCTTATTGGTTAGCTTTACCATCAGAATTGTCTCATATTCACAATGTATTTCATGTTTCTATGTTAAAAAGATATAGGAGTGATCCTTCACACATACTTCAGAGACAATCTGTTGAACTGAAAGAAGATTTGACTTATGAGGAAGAGCCTATTGAGATTATAGCTAGAGAGGATAAGGTATTGAGAAATAAGGCTATTCCTTTAGTGAAAGTCTTATGGAAGAATCATTCGAGACGAGAAGCAACATGGAAACGAGAAGAAGATATGAGATATCAGTACCCTTATCTTTTTCCACCATCAGGTAATTAAATTTCGAGGACGAAATTCTTTTAAGGATGGTGGAATTGTGACAACTTTTCCACCGCTAACCTCTAAAAAAAAATTCTCACCGTTTGTCGTTTATCGTTTATATATATATACTTTCTTTATCAAAAAACATTTCTTTTGATTTCCTTTCTCTGTTCCTCGACCGATATATATATTATATACTTTCCTTATCAGAAAATATTTCTTTTGATTTCCTTTCTCTGTTCCTCGACCGAATGTTAAGTCTTAATTTTCCGATCGTTTAACTCAGATAACTAATAGCTTTTGGTGTTTGGAGCATGAATTTGATATTTAATTGGGTTAATTTTTAGTTTTAGCCAATTAATTTTGAAGTTTAAGGTTTATGCTAAATTTAGGATTTTCTCAATTAGTTAGTTTTAATTAGAAATATTTATATCAAAATGTTTCCTGCAGTATAAGAAATCGATAAACACTTTTAGATTTTTATTTGGATAATCGAAATATTAATTATTGACAATTAGAATCTTGACCATATTTCGTATATTTTATTTTAGTTAGATATAAAATAGCATTATGCGCTATAATTGGTGTTTAATATTGCATTATAGACTGTTATTGTGATTATGGAGCAGGTTGATTTTTGGGGCTGACTGTTTTTAAGAGGAAATTCTGTCGAATTTTCGTGAGAAATTAGGCTAGATATTTTAGAGTCAGCATAATTCATGCATCATGACATTTTAGAATTTATTTTCATATTCCAATATTAGTTTTTAATTATTTATAGGAGTTAACCCAGTAACCAATTCGGAGCAACGCTCCAGTCTAATAGGTTTTCTATCATTTTACCAGGTGGGTGCTGAATTTATAATATTGATTTTACTAATATATGTTATATGTTTTGAGAAATGGATTTCTGAATGAACATTGATTTGAATCGAAAATTTAGAAATGCGATATTTTATATATTAAAGTTGGAAATATATATTGGTATGTTTGATATTTGATTTATAAAGAAGGATTTGATTACACAGTTGAGTACAAATATTTTTTTTTAAAATACACTCATATATGTATATGTCTGATAGATATACCTAGATGACGGGTATTTCAGAGTAATTGACGGATTAAGATTATCTTGACGAGGATAACTTTCAGATATCATATATTCCCTTTGGGACTGCGTTTGATATACATATAGTCTTTGAGATGTATATCAAGTGGTCGTCTTTTGGGAGTAGCTCTGCATATGTGTATGACCAGTTTGCTCTTGGTGTTGCCAGATGTCATCATGCGCCTAGGATGTCAGTTTATCTATCTACAAATTGTTTATATGTGTTGAGTGTATATTTTACAGATAATTATTTTATAATTTATTTCTTGTGCTAGATGATTTTCTATGCAATTCGTTTTCAGAATGATGATATATTTTAGATATTTTGTGTAAATTATATGCAGAAAATAATATCATGTTCTCCTTTATTATATATTTACCATTCACTGAGCATTGTGATTTGCTCACCTCTTCTATATTATTACTTTTCAGATCATTCTCAGTAGATATTCAACAGAGTTAGCATTGTCCTCTCAGTTATTCAACATATATTAGAGGTTGAGCTAACAATCTATCTTTTTGTTTTTGGTTAGCTAGCTGGATTGTATATATTATTTTGTACAACTATAGTTTGTATAATCCTAGATTTATTCCTTTGTGTAATAGTATCATACAGCTATAATATGTTACAATCATTTTGCATACTCTATTCAGTTTTTTTTTTTAGAATTTTAGGTATTATTATCAGTTTTCTAATAATCGTACTGCTACAGGAAACATTCTTTATTGTCACACTGCCTATCAGGACAGTAAAGTAAGGGGTGTGACACCTACCATCGTGCACCGTTGAAGCTCTGCAACACTGCCGATCAAATCGAGCTCTCAAGGTCTCTTGCCCTCAATTGTGACTTCTCCATCAATGGCTTCCCCACCATCAAACCCTAACCCTAACTTTAAAATACCAAACCTTTAAACCTAGATGTGTAATACCCAGAAGTTTTTCGTAATTACATATAAGACAAAATTAGTATAATTGATTTTTTAGTATCTAATTATACAGTTAAAAGTAAAATAACATTTTAATACATAAATTTCATATTTTAAATTTTAAATATATAATTAAACACATAATTTTACTAAATAAATTAAGGAACCTAAAATTTTTATGAAATAGGAAATATGGAAGATAGTAGTAATGAAAGTGAGATTTTGGGGCAAAAATATAAATATTAAAAGATTTGGGGTCAAAATATAATTACCAAAAGTTTGAGGACTAAAGTGAAATTACCAAAAATACATAAAATATCTTAAATTTCTATCAAATTCTACAAAATGCCTAAAACTTCTCCTTTTCCTTCCTTGATAGTCGAACCTCTATCCTCCTTCCCCTCACCTCCATCTTTCTTCTTCCAACCAAAACTTCCTCCATTAAATGAGCCCCAAATTTGAATCCAATAATTTGTATGCCTAGTTTAACATCTAAATACACTATAGACATAAAAAATTTCCATTAAAACCCTAAAGGAAATCCTAAAAAACTCAAAGAGGCTAAGTTGAAAATTTGAAGAAACTTAGGGTAATTGATTTAAACTTGCTTCATTTTCATTCAATATGATTAGTATGATAGTCATAGATGATTATTTAAGTAAATAAAAGCATAAATTAGGTTGTGGGTTGATTTAGGCTTGAATTGAAGATTATGCCAAAATCTAGTTTTTGAGTTAGATATATTTAATATAAACCAAGTTTACAATTGAGTTATCTATATTAATTTAAGTCTAAAATAAATTAATTTAATCATGTAGAAGCAAAGAATCAAGATGGGAAGGTCGAAAGTGATAATAAAAGATATATGTGCTTAATGTGAGAAATTGAAGTTTTAAAGTATTTTTGAACAAATCAAGTTTTGTGGTGAGTTATAAATGCATTATTATGCATAGAAATACCTTAGTTTGACTTTTTGAAACCCTCCTCCAAAACCCCTTGGTTGGCCAAATTATCCTAACAAATTTTTCTTTGTGTTTTTACTTGTTTTTCATGATTAAATTGATTTAATTCTCTTATTTGTTTAATGAAATTGATGTCTAAATCTTTTGTTTGAATGTTGTTGATGTTGTTAAAATGGCCTAGCCAAATTTATCCAAAAACCTTATAATTTGTTCATTGATACCATGCTCATAATGTGTTAGATAAACTGTCCCAATGAAACTAAATTTTTAATCTACCAAGTGTTTGACCTAAAGTATATCACCATTTAACACATTGACACCGATGAAACCTAAACCTAATCTAACCTAATGGAATTGTTCTAATTTCATGAGTAACTCTTTTCTTGATTGTTATTGTATTGTTGTTATACTACCTTAATAACCTAATGTGTTCATTGAGTTTTTAGTTGAAATAATATGATTTATCTTATACCATTAACATTATTTTGGAGCTTAACTGCACCTTAAACTCTATTGTATTAAAACCCTAACAACATAGCAGAATTACCATATGATGGGGTAGTGGGTAAATACCATCAGTAATGTGCACATTGACTATTTCATTACCCTAACTAGGAAGGGTTAAGTCTTAGCCATAAGGTTTGATCAACCTTATATCTTTTCACGAGTTTAAGTTACTTAAAATGTAGCTAATCAGATTTACATGAGCACGATGTTCTATATCTTTTATGTTTTATTTCCTATTTATTATGCCTATTCCTTGATTATGTGACCTTATTTTTATTAATTGATCATTTATTACCTATCACCCTGTATGTGATCATTTGATGGATTATCTGTTTTTTACCTAGCTTTTCATGTATAATAATATATTTATAACTCACTGAGTAGTAATACTCACCTCTTAGTCGTTTAAAATTTTCAAGTTAGAAGTAATCTGTAACGGTTCCTGAGACTTCTTTCTTCTTCAAAGGAACCATATATTTTTTACTGTGTAAATATTCTTAACTTATTTCTTTTATAATTTTGTAGTAGCTCTATGGTTAAATAGTTAGTAGCTTATATTTATAATACTTAAATATATGATGTAAATTAATTAACTAGTATATTATGAATTTTATGAATTAAGCATTTGATGGTAAAAAGATGTAGAATGAATTATGTGAATTGTGTGTTAGAGTTTAGACAGGGAATTGAATATGATAACAAGAGATAAACAAATGTTATAGTGGGGGTTCTATGGGTGTCAGCATATAGGATGGTCTCACATCCTAAGACCATTATGTTCCATTTTTGAGACGTGACAACATGCTTCTCTATTTCTTAAATCGAAACTATATCCATCATTTTTTACAATAAGTATCACCTTGCTCTCTCTCTGCTCATCTTCCTTCCTAAGCAGTGCCACCTTCCTCTCTTTCTCTTTCTCTCTCTCTCCTTCTCAAACCTAAACAAGAAATAATCAAATTGATCTTCAACAATAAGTGTCAAATTGAGATAAAAAGATAGAAAAGAAATAAAACTGGCCTGTTAGAGTTTTGTTGTTGAGAGAAGGTGGGATCAGAGTAAGTCCTCAGTGGATAATCAATAATGGCAACATAATTTGTAGAATTTGCCTCCATAGCCCGTCTGTGGAGTCGAACAACGAGAAATTGCCTTTGAGCGTGGAGCGTTGTGGCTATATCAGATCTACGGTGCTCAATGCATTGTACAATTCATGGCGAACAATTGTGAACGATTCGTCAACGTCATCGTACATAAAACCAAGGTTTCGATGGTGAACGATTCGTTATAGTGATTCTTAAGGGCTTGTATTTGTAAAGAATTTGTCATGGTTAATTGATGTTTCCTGTAATATCCACTATTTTGCTTAAGGGGATTTAGGAAATTTCAAAATAGATAGCTTCTCGGTAGTGGAATTACTAAAAAATTTCAAAAATTCTTATAATAAAATTGAAAGAGGAAAATTATAATTAGATAATGAGCTAACATAGAAAAATTAATTTAGAATTAAAATAGCTCAAATTAACTAATGAATTAGTAGAAACAAGGAAGTAAGCTTAGGTGAGGTACCTAGTTTGCGCACTTCGTAGTCTTTTATTTTTTAATAAATTCTATAAAACTCTGATTTCAAAAATTCTTTTTTTCACATTACTATAAGATATTAAGAAGTAAATTAAAAATATTTTCAAGTAAAAATGGATTTAAGAAAGTGTCTAAAGATCAAATGGAAAATAGGTGAAAAAGATGAACTTAGGAAAAATAACAAGTTTATAATAATTAGCAAGTCCAAGGTTAATTAAGCCTAATTAATCAAAGATTAGCATCCAAAATCAATATTTTGACTTAAAAAGAGCTGGCCATTTGAAGAGTTTTATATCAAAAAGATTTTTTTTTTTTATTTTATAAATTCAAATTATGTAACTTGGCAATTTATTCACCATAAAAATTATTAAATGAAAAAATAAAGGGAATTATTACATAAGCAAAGTGACATCATAAATCAAGAAATATTTATGCTCAAAAATAATTATTGGACATAAAATTAATTAAAATTCTATAAAAAGAAAAGAAGAAAAAAAAATTGTGATAAGCTTCTCCTCCCCCTCCCTCTCCCTCTCCCTCTCCCTTTCTTCCTTTTTCCTTCATCTTTCTCTCCAAATTTCTTTAGATTAAGTTTAGGAAAAATCATTCTCATCATTTGGTAAACTTGCTTTGGTGATTGAAATTGTAGGAGTAAAGGAAAATAAGTAGAATTGAAGAAGTTCTTCAAGTTTCTGTAAGGTAAACAAATTTAAAATTTACTCAAATAATTATTTATTTAATTTTAATTAATTAAATAGAGCATGAATTAGAGTTATATGATCTAAAATTAGTAGATTAATTAATGAAAATGAATAGATTAATTTAGTGAATAAATTGTGAAGCATAAAATGTTAGGTTAGACTAAAGGAACTAACTTAAAGAGTATAAAATAAAATAGTGTCTTAATTTTTGTAGGTTTAGAGGCAGAATTTGATAAAATAAAAAACATAAAAATTGTAGATATATATGTCTAAAAGAAAGTTTTATCAAATTCAAAACGTATTTAGAAATATAGGTCACTGAATAAGACTGATTCAGGTTAGAGTTTGGTAGAGACAAAGACGATAGTGGAGAAAAAAAAAAAAGACAAGAAGAGGAGGAGGAGAAGGACAGGGGGATGGAGACAGCGTTTAAGGCAAGATGCTACATTGCTTATACTAATTACTATAAATGTAATTTTTATAATAATAAAAATTAAAAATTATTTATAAAATATTAAATTTATCTTATATTAATTAATATAATTAAATATATTATACTTTTAAATTTATTTAATTATTTTTATTTTATAGCATTATTATCTTATAATTAAATTTTGATAAAATTTTTAAATTACTTGCAATAATTAAATTTTGATTATTTTATTATTATATTATTTTATGTATAGGCATTGAAAGATATTTATGTATTATGTTATAGTATTTTATATGTATAAAAATTATATATGTGATTATAGATTTTAAATATATTTTATTTAAATTGTATATATGATATTTTAACATTGTAATATTTATTTTTTATTATTAAATTTTAAAATATTATAGATATTGATAATTTATTTTCATAAGAATTTATTATGATTCGATATAATTCATAAGTTTATTTTTAAAACTAGATCCAAAAGAGATTATAATCCGAATTGAAATTTTTTTTATCATCAAGCCATGGTTGACATGAAATCTAAACACGATTCATAATAATTAAACTTAAATTTATTTAAAAAATATACTCAAAATAATTCAATCCAAATATAATTTAAATTCAAAATATTCAATCTCAACCCAATCTGACTCTATTTAATTGCCACCTCAAAATGGCCACTGCAGGCCACCACCTACATATGTCCTTGTACTTGATTATTAATATAAGTAGCTTGTAACTCAATAATATATATATATATATATATATATGATTTTTTTTTTATTGTTATTATGTTGTTAGCTCCTGAAACAATAAAATAGAGTAAATAATTTTAAAAATATTAAATTTTAGAAATTTTTTAATATGATAATTAAAATTCAATTTATTGCGAACGAATCACAAAAAATTTATTTTTTTTCAATCATATGTGATTTAGTGCAGACCTTCTAGAAATTTGTTGATTCTAGATTGAATACTAAACTAATAGATAACAAAAAATATTAATTTTAAAAAATACTAAAATTTAGAATATTTTTGAAAAGAAAATAAATCATCATATTTATATAAATAAAAAAATAAAATATAAAAAAATAATATCTTAAAAGACGTTCTAAAATAAATTTTTTATAAAAAATAAATAAGAAAATAAAAATTATAAAAAATGAATAAAAAAAATTTCTAAATTATCAAAATAGAGATCTAGACGAAAGGATTTGGCCAAAATGCGATATCAGTCCTCTGCCCAAGCCAACGGCCCCCAAAACTATATATATACACTGTTAATTATTATTTTCAATAATAAATCTCAAATGATATTAAATTAATTTTATTAAAAATTATTATTTGTTATAGTGAAATTAATTATTAATTTATAATTATCCTAATAGAGAATACAACCTCTTTCTTCGTTCTCTCTTAAATATATAGTTGTATATATTGAGATTTACTTATTAAAGCAGGTAGGTATTGTTTAGTATATAAAATTGCCAAACAAATGAAACTAATGATTCAACTTTTGTATGTGGTGTTAGCATTAGATTAATAAATATAAAGATTGTTGAAACTTTATATTGAAGATGAATTTAGCTTTTTATGAGTCTTTCTTAACAATAAAGATTTGAATTTTTTATTTTAGAATAATAATAATAAGATAAAGTAATTTTAGATTATTAGAATTTGAATTTCACTTAGATTAATTATCTTTTCAATATTAAAAAAATATATATAATTATTGATTAAAATTTACAAGTACTTAAATTTTAAAGATAATTTCATCAATTTATAGAGCTAATGCATCTATTTAGTCAAAATCTAATTCAATAACTATTTGCAAAAACTTTAAATGTTAATTTTCTTTTCAAAATTAACTTTTAATTTAAAAATTAAATTATAAAAATATGAATTTCTTATTAAAAATGTTATTAATATTAATAGTAATGTGTAAATTTTTTTAAAAATAATATATAAATAATAATATCTAATTAATATATTATAGTAAGTATCAATATTAAAACTACTACAAGATTAAAATAATATAAATTATCCAAAAATATTAATTTTTGAAGAATTTTTTTAATGAAGAATCTTTATTATTATATTTTTAATATTTAATTATGATTTGCAAAAAGTTTTCTTTTTTGGAACTTTTACAACCTCGTTAATTGAAACCATTAATTAATTAATTAATTATAAATAAAAAAAATAAGGGTAGGGTCAGGTTTATCTTAAGGGAGAGGCGTTTTGCGGTTTGTTTGGATTCCCTATGTCCCACGGCTGAGTGACACGAAAGTGACTTACACAGCCCTTTTTATTTTTATTTTTATTTCTTCTTCTTCTACTTTTACGGACGAAATAGATGTGGGTCCCACACGTACCCTGAAGAATCGTTTCCGACTTGCCAGCCCCACAATGACCACACCGTAACAGACAAACCTCCCTTCCTTTCCTTGTCTATTGTTTTCAATTCAATTCATTATTTTATTGGAAAAAGGTGTAAATATATTCCCAGTTCAAAATCACACATTTTCTTTTTTTAAATGTAAATATGATCTTGAAATCTTAAAACGTTATTCCCTTTAACACTGTTTTTTTTTTTTTTTTTTTTTTTAAATAAATTTAAATCTTTAAAATTTATAAAATATTTATTTTAAATTTAAAAATTATAAATAAATAATCAGTATAATTCTTGTAAAATTTATTTTATTTTGATATATTAAAAATTAAAAAATAATTCATTTTCAATGTAACATAAATTATTTAAATATAAATTTAATTTTAAAAATTCTTAAAAATTATTATTTAGTTACCAAATTCGAAAAATTATTCCCACATATCACTTTATTGAATATAAACTTAATTAATTATCTATATACACTCTAGTCTAAATTAATTATTAACTTAATTGATTATATTTTCTTATTCACTTATTAATAATTTAATTATTCTTAAATATTTATAATATTTCACTTTTGTATAACTATTTTAACATATGATATATTTTACATGTAAAATAACTATTTAATATTTTAAAAATAATTAAATTATTAAGAAGTGAATAAGAAAATATAATTAATTTGGACTAAAGAGTATATATATAATTAATTAAGTTTATATTTAGTGAAGTTATATGAGAGAATAATATTTTTTTATAATTTGGTAACTAAATAATAATTTTTAAGAATTTTTTGAAATTAAATTTATATTTATATAATTTATGCTAAATTGAAAATGAATTATTTTTTAATTTTGAATATGTTAAAATAAAGTATATTTTATAAGAATTATATTGACTATTTATTTATAATTTTTGAATTTAAAATAAATATTTTATTAATTTTTAAATATTTAAATTTATTTTAAAAATAAAAAAATTAAGAGGGGATAATGAAGAGAGACACCATATCTTAATTTTTTAGATTTTAGAGTTATATTTATATTTTCGAAAAAAAAAAGATAATTTAATATTTTTATTATAGTTTAAAAGTATATTTGCATCTTTTTCCTTCATTATTTGATTAATTAATTAATTAATTTTTTAAAAAATGATAAATTTTTTATCAAAATTTTTTTGTTTGTTTATAATTAATTAATGATAATTTGATATCAACTAATAAATATTTCGTGATATAAATATAATAATAATTAATTATTTAAATTATGAGTTTATATTCTGATGGTATTTTTTTTAGTTTTTAATGAAAATAAAATTAAGAAACTGAATTAAAATAGCATAAAAGGATTTACAGTCTGTATTTTATTTTCTACAAATGAATTTAAAAGATAATAATTTTTCTATAAAAAATAAAATTTTATTTAATTATAATAAATTACACAAATTAAATAATATTAATATGCCAGTAAAATGAATTCATATTGTAAAATATATATAACAATAAACTATAATCAGATCTAGGAAATTATTAATATATATATATATATATATATACTGATGTATGTTTTAGACATTTGGTTTGAGAGATTTAAATGAGAAATTCTATAAATTTTATTAAAATTTATTGTTTGATTAATAAAAAAATAGTTAAAATTTATAAATTATTCAAAATTAATTATTTATCATAATTTTTTATTTTAAAATTTTTTAAAATTCCATATAAAGACAAGATTTTGAAAAATCCCTCAAACTGGGACAAAAATGTCATGGAATCTTTAGATTTCTTTGAAAAGCCTCGAGCCAAGTTGCACAAGCTTGGGCTACATTTGCTCACAGTGATTGGTCCATTTGTTTCACGGGTTTCTCAAAAATATTTTTCATTTTCTTTTTTATGTTTAAATGCTTAAAAAAAATTATTAATTTTTTCTCATCAAAATACAATAAAATTTTTATAAATTAATATATAATAAATTAATAACCTCTATTATATAATAATTTTTTATAGTTTCGATTTGAATTAATAAAATAAATTAATACTCGATTAATTAATATTTTTTTTAATTAATAAAATTTATAAATTTCAATCATATTAATTTTTTACATCATAAAAAAATATTATCATTTATGAAGGAAATATCAAAATTTATATATGTTTATTGTGTAGGTTGGATTAGATTGTGTTCAAATCAGGTTTGACCGTCCAATAATCTTATAATTTTTTTTTATTTATATATAAATTATTTACAATTTAAATAAAAATATATATATATATATATATAACCTAATTAATTGATAATTAAATAAAAATTTTTAATAAAAAATTTTCAAATGGCATAAATATTTTTAATGTTATAATCTTTAAATATAAATTGGTTTGATAGTTAGTAAATATTCTTCAATTTTAAAGTGTATTTAGTTCAATTTTCATATCTAACATTATTTTTTTTTAAAATATAAATAAAATAATAAATCTATTAGTCGAACACTTTGTGGAATCAGAGACTCAACCCTATAAAATCAAGTATTTTCATATTAGGACTCAGATCGAGCATAAAAATAAAATTTTTCAGATTTGAATATTTTTTTATAAATTTAGATACATCACCAGTCACATAAAAGTTAAAAAAAAAATGATTTTTCAGAAAATTATACATTTTTTTGACCCATAAGTAATAAAAATTCTTTGTTTTTATAATCAATTTGAGAATTTTATAATTTAATATCTCAATGAATTTTAGCATTTTTTTATTGAAGTATATTTGTTTATTTTTGTGCCCCTTACATGCCCTTCTCTATATCCATAGAGTTCTCTGTTAGGTGGAATCTCAAAATCAAGGTCATTGAAATTTATAATTACTTGGAAAAAAAAAATAGTAGAGACCAGCTTAGAAGTGAAGTACTTTAAGTTGAATAAATGAAGCAGTATTTACAGTTACCAGAAATTGGGAGATAGGAGATGACAAAAATAAAAACACAACAACATGTGATCTGCGGGCTTCATGCATGTGACTGATGGTGACATACGAAGGACACACAAAGAGGGTCCCATATATTTATTTCTCTGCAGTAGTAATTCTCTTTTCTTTCATGTATAGAAGCTAAAAATAGAGATATTTCGGGACAATAACCTGAAGAAAAAACACTTGCTATGAAGGGAAAGAAGTCTCTTTTATGTAATTCTCCTTAATTTTATTATTATCAGCAAATTCTTTATTAAACTTCCGACTAGTTGTTGTATTAATAATTTCATGGCAGATTAAGAGATTTCAAGGACATAAAAAAAACCATTTCAGGAGATTCCTTCTTGGCTTCTGCTGATGATGGTGATGATGCAACTTATACAAATGTGTATATTGGAATATTATTGACATACCAACTATAACAACTTTTACTTTTCTGCCTTTTCAGTGCTTTACCTATGATTGTCTATGCTGAAAATCAAGTAAGAAGATTTTAGGTTTAGCATTTGCATGCTCAGTGAATTGGCTTCGACACACATCTGCATACTGACAAATTGTCTTCACCCACAAAATAATTTAAAATGATGCTAGTATATGATTTATCTAATTAACATTTTTATTTTACTTAAAAAGTTTCATATAATCTATTATTTTATGTCTTAATTCAGATCTAAAATAATTAATCCTAATTAATTGAATTATATAAATCACTTTTTTTTTTTTATTTACTGTTGACGTGGGATGTTACACATGCTCATTAAGATGTATTTGCCCTGCCTCGAAATTGTAAAACATCAAGGATTTAAATCTTAACAAACTTAGTTTTAATAATTTCAAAAATAAAAAAACAAGAGTTCCTTTCCTTTGAATAATGGAATGGCTGCAAAGCACCTGCTTTCCGTATCATTTTTACAAAGCAGGTAGATATTCTCCCTTTTATAAAAAAATACATGATGACAACTATTTTTTTTTTCTAACAACATATTTAAAAATATCTGAAATAAAAATAAGTCGAGTCTATTGGAACATTACATTTTTATTACAGATATGAATCAAATTATTTATCGTAATTGAGATATCCATAATAACAACTTAGCTGTAGCCAAAAATTGAAATCCAAAAATATTCAAAATTGTGAATTACATATAAATTTAGCAATAATAAATAATTTACTCTAGTGAATAAATAATTTATTTAAAGGTAGTCATGTTATCCTTGAAAAGAGGTATGAAGGCATCTATACTTCCATCACCTATGAAAGAAGGTAGAAGAAATAACATTCCCTCAATTGGAAAATAAGATGGCATGAATATGTAAGAACTTCCTCTCCAAAATCAAGATCATAAAACGGAATTCTCAACCAACTATCAACTTCTAAATTAGGGCACAGTATATGTTTGTTCATATCTGTTGTTGGAACCAACTCTTCTTCTTTGCTCTTCGTCTTAAGGGTAGCAAAGTCGATGAATGATTTGAAATAGTTATCGTTCACATTTGCAATAGCCTCGTGAATGAGCATGGCTGCATGAGCTAATGGCTTGCACACTAAGTCTTTAACCCTAGAACTTGGGAATGCCCATAGCACCAAGTTGCCAAAGTACTCATTAGGTATTTTAGGGGTAATTCGCGTACGTCCGTTAACAGAAATTCTAATATGCGTTTTTTCAAATTCATAAAGTGCTCGAGCCTTTGTTATGGTTCTCCATAGATGAGCAACTAAGCTCTCAAAAGTGCTATAAGGCTTATTGTATGGTGAGGATAGAAAAGTTTTAGCTTTAATCTTGGAGAGAAATTCTAACGTGAAATGAACTTTATGGATTATAATATCGTCTACGATGTTATCAAGATGAATATCAGGATAATCTTTGACAAGCTTCTTGCTTTTAATCTCAACTTCTCTATGTTCAAACTCAAAATTCGGGGGATTTCGAAGTTTAAAAATGGTTCGATCATGAAACGGAAGAGGGCTAATGTCAAGTCCTCTAGTAGCTTTTCCCCAAGCAACTAAGAAACTGCTAGTGGATTGACCATCAGCTACCAAGTGATGGGCTGTGAAGCCAATCACCAATGAGCCACAAGTGAACCTTGTGAGTTGAACTTGCACAAGCTCCTCTACATCATTCAATTTAGGATTAAGACAAAGTAAACTTGAAGAGGGCTTCAATGGCATGACTTGATCAAGTTTGTTATCAACCGATGCCTCAACTAACTTCACCCCTTTGTCATTAAAAAAAATGACAGGCTCACCATTCTCATTTTCTCCTAATCTTCCAGCCCACTCTCTATATTCTGAAAAAGCCTTTTTAAGACCAAGCTCAATAATAACATTTATTGGTGTTGGTGGACGATAGGCATAAATGACTGCTATGTGGGTGTTGTAAGTGACCTTATCAAATACACTAAGAGGAATAGAGTGTGAGACTATACGAGGACTAATGATATTGCCTTCATAAATTGGCTTAACACTCTTTGTTTTTTCTTTCACCTTCATTTTTTTTTTTTTTTTTTGTAATTTGTTTAGTTAAGCTAGAAAATTTAGAGAGAGATTTAAAGAAAGGTTTGTTACGAGTATCCGTAGAATTGAGGGCATATGTAGCTCCTCTTCGGATATAGTGAAGAGTTAATTAGCTTATCCAAAACCCTATATGTGGTTGGTGATGATATGTCTCTAAAAACCAAAGGAAACGCGGAGGAGCTAGTTTCCCAAATCTGTACTTGCATAATTCAACGTCACAAGATATTTCCACTTTATTCTACAACTATTTGTATACAATTTATAAATACTCTATTAAAAATTCAAAACACGCTAATGCATTATCTCCACTCAATTCAACTGTTAATTAAATTTTTAATCTAACAATTGGTTTGACTAGATTTATATAAAAATTAATGTAAAATTAATGTGTACAAGTGAATTCCTATCCATGTATACACATGGTTTATGTGGAAATCTAGAGTCGCCACTAAAAAAACTACGCTACGCTTAATCCCTTTAACAACTTTATCTTTCGTCAAATAAAGTCTTATTGACATTTGGCTTTCACCACTCCCATGAAATTTAGGGTTATTACAACCTTATAGCCAAAGCACTATCAGTTGTAAATGCTCTCTCTCTCTTTGATTTTTTTCTCTTTCGTTCTTTTCGGGTCCCCTCCTCTTTTCCCTAGACTACACCTACACCTAACTAATACAACAATGGATATTACAAAAATAGAGAGGGGGGCAAACCAAAAGGGAAAAAAAAAATTCTGTGTCGCTATCAGATGCAGGGGATGTTTTTAGCCCAACAAAAGTGAGGATAATATTTCTCCCATTGTCTTCTCAGGTGTGTCGCCCTTGTTATCTACCTCAATTCCGGACTCCAGAACAGCAGCATCCAAAGTAAGCTTCCGTTTTGCAATCTCATAAATATTCTCATCGACTGTACCCTTTGTCACTAACCTGCAAAGAGTGGAGTACAGTAAAATTCATGCATAAACCATATGATTTGCAATATTGTAAAAATTTAAATATGCTCATGGGAGAAGGAAAACAATGAGAGAATAGAAGAGGAATTTGTTCTGATTTTTTTTTCCCCATCTTTTTTTCCCTTCCTTATTTTCAGTTTCTCCTTGCTATTTTTTCCAGAGCAACATGAGTGGAGAAAAACCTGTATATGGTGACAGGCTTTGTTTGGCCAATGCGATGGCATCGATCTTCTGCCTGTCGATCAATCTGTGGGTTGAAATCCATATCATGGATAACAACAGTGTCAGCTCCAGTCAAGTTCAAGCCCTGCCCTCCGGCTCTAGTAGACAGCAAGCATGCAAATATAGAAGTATCATTGTTGAAAGTATCCACTATGGTCTGTCTCTCTGTCACCTGAGTACTGTCATTGAAAGAGATGTCCCCAATTCAGTTAAACACAATTAACAGTAGGCTTAACAGTGAGAAAATGAACACAACAACGGCTTGAAGTAAAAAAATTTTGAAGTAAAATCTGAAGATTATAAAGTCCCATAAGCCTATTGCCAAACCTAAATCCAATGGGATATCTTCTTGTGCTAATATGGAGAAAGGAAGAAAGAAAACCGCCAAGAAAGCAACTGAACAGGAAAAGGTACAAACTTGAAAACATTTTGCTAACCATGATATTTCGGAAGTTTCATAATCTCAACTTTTTCAGATATACTGAATCCAGTTAAAGAATAATTTAGGTGCATTTTGGAAAGTAATCCAATTACGAGTTCATAAAAACACATGCAAAATTGCAAAGGAATTGGCGTCAGCACATATGAGAGAGTAGACGGCTTATTTTACGACACTGGAATGCATCAGAAAATAAACCACGTTCTATATTCCCTCTTTCTTTTTACACAAGATGCTATAATTACCAGGTTCGCTCGACAATACCAACCCAGACTCAAAACTTATTTCATATAAAAATTGCATTAACTATACTAGCCCATAACTTCAAGAGGTGGGTAACACCAGAGTGAAGGTGGGACAGGTACCGACCAGCGCAAGTAAAATTACCACCTTTTCATACCACAACATTGCTTCACAATTTTCACGTATTCAACCAGTGTTACTTGTACATCATAAAGAGAGCTTGACAAAATTAATGAAAGAGCTGGAGAGGTCAAACTAGGACGCCATGGGAGCTAAAATTATAAATAAAGAAATAAATGTGAACTTCAAATGCACCACTATATATATATATATAGAATGTGAACTTCAAATGCACCACTATATATATATATATAGCACGTCATGCAGTCAAGGTGCCATTCAATCTAAATCCTACTTTGGATACAGTCCTATCCTTCAGCATTTTTTCACAAGTGACTTCTCTGTCCTCAAACCTGCGACAAAGAGAGTGCAACCCAAGACTTACCCTTACAACCCTCAAATAGTACAGAGAAGAATTCCTTTAGTATTATCATACTATCACATAGCAAGTATCCATAGCTTGAAAAGCAAGTTTTGGATGGTTTTATCCACTATCAGTTTACTAGAGTGGTCAACAGGGAAGGTCCAATATAAAGATCCATCCAGACAAGCATAATAGCATAATCAGTAGCATGCATCCTATATATCAAGGAATGCATGTTAAATAAGTAGACCAGGTACCTTCCATCAAGTCTTCTATATGTCAACCCAATTACATCCAGAGTCCATTCTAAGATGTCTAGCATTGATGTCCACTGGCTAAATATCAGAACCCTATGTCCATCCCTCTTCAGTGCAGGAAGAATTTCCGCTAGTGCCTGTACAGTTGACACAGAAACATTAACCTATAGTATGAGCATTATGCATGCAGTTCATAAATTTTAGTTCACAGAATTTTGATTTAAAATAAGGGGAAATTACTCGATCCATACCCGACATTTTGCTGATAGCATGACATGCTTATCTGAAAGGATTCCTTTAGCATCTTTAACACCATAATAGAGTAAAAGCTGCAAAAGAGTGATTTGAAGTTGCAAATATGTCAGATTAAAAATGGGACAAATAATTCTGCCAGAGCAAAAAAATAATATTCCAGAGATTCATAGAACAACAAAGATAATTTATGGTCATTGTAAGATTCACAATTGTGCAGGTTAAAGGATGACCATGATTCAATAATAGTTTCAATTAAGTAACACTTGCTATGTTAAAAAGAAAATAAAAAAACAATCAGCTTTAGCTTAGTGGTACTGGAGTAATTATATAGGGTTGTGAGGTTGCAAGCTCAAACCTCAGTTGGGGCCTAATTAATCAAAACAATTTAAAAAAGAAAAAAAAACTAGCTTCAAACTGAAGCACTTGTTCATAATTCAAACACCTATACTCTATTTTTTTTGGTCTTAGAATTTAAGTCTAAAACTTAACTTCAAATATTTTTTGGTCTTAGAATTTAAGTCTAAAACTTAACTTCAAATAAATTTGAAAATATGGCTGAATATCACCCACAAAAAAATAAAATAAAAAATAAAAAATAAAAAATAAAAATAAGGCTGAAAATCAGATCAGCAAGTAGCCATTTTTAGAATTGAAGTATACACTCCAGGACATTTCTAAAGCACCAACAGAATGAGGCAACTTAAGAAACAAACCCTCGAAGTGGGCATTTACATCCTCCACACCATTAAATATAGCATCCACCTTTCTCTCCCTTCAATAACACAAAAGTTATAGTTCAGGCATTCGGCATCTGCATAAGTTATTATTATTAAGACTCAATTGTATAAGCAGTGGATCCAAGTTTCTGAGAAAGGGAGCCTGCATCTTTATCGACACCGTATATTTTAGAAGTCTTCAGATCTGAGATGTCCAGGCTACCAATTAAAATCTTGTATGACTATGATCTAGTGTACTGGCACTGCTATAAGTTAATCCATACAAAAAAGGCTAACTTGTACCTTCTTTTTCATATGCACTAGAACAGAAACTCTCAAAGTTTACCTAGGATACTATGCTGCTAAGATCCATTCCATATCAACAATAGAAAAATGAAATATCAAGAAACAGTTGCATGCACTTGCATATAAAACGAAAAACTACCACTTTTGGTGACAGACCCCACACCAAAAAAAAAAATAGAAATTACCCGGTGAATAGAGAAGTCATTGTAGGTCTTCAATTCCTCAATAACTCTCTCCAGTGTACATTCAAAGCCAAAAGCACCAATTGGATGTAACTTTTTGCCCAAACGAACAACATCCTCATCGCTGTAAATACGCCTCACTAATAATGGATGATTTGCTATCTGAATGAGCATGAAAAGTTAGTAAAGTGATAAAAAGAAAAGGCAGAAAATAAATTATTGAGAACTGGGAAAAAATAGATTTAACAGAAAGGCAATAAGAGCAATAGCAGCACCTTGCGGAACTGAACAAAATAATTTGAAATCTGCCGCTGAGGAAGAATTCCAAAAGTAGTATTCAAGGCAACATCTGAAACTTTTGCAATCCGAGCACGTGAAGCCACCCGATATTCCTCTATTGCTTCTTTATAAGCAACTTCCTGATGCTTTTCCATTAAAACATATTCAACCTAAAAAAACATCATTTAATTATTCTAGCTATAGAAATTTCCAAAAGAGAAAATTTTATGGAAAATGCTCAAAAGAGAGTTACTGGACAATGCAAGATATTAATTAAAACTTTACAGGTAAGCAAGCACCCAGCATACCCGCTGTATCTTTGGAACAAGTTGTTGCATCACATCAGATTTTAAGCGCCTCAAGATGAATGGTCCTAAAATGGACTTCATACGACCAATTAGATCTCTGTCCTCAGCATTTAGTAACTTTTTCAAGTCTACATCCTCGGTAGCAAAAAGATCAGGCATCATAAACTCCAATAATGACCACAGCTCCTGCAATGATTGACCACCTAGTCAATTAAAAGGATATCACAACTGGCTAAATATGGCATATTTTGAAACATTTTCAAAGCAAGATGAGTCATCTGAACAATTTTGGATGCCTCTAACAGCAAAGGACACTTAAAACAGAATAATTATTGCTGGCCACAAGAAAAAAAAAAGCTGGACTTTACTCTAGCCCCAACTGAAATAGTCTCACAACACCATCAGAAGCTGTCCCCATAAAAAGGAGGACAGGAAGCTCAACCTACCATATAAAATAGGTAAAAATAATGTCAAACAAATTATAACAGGAACAAAGCAAGCCAGATGAAAGTTCTCCCCAAATAGCAACCCCTTCCTAAATCAAGATACTGCCCTATTAGACCATCAGAATAACATTATAATCCAAATCTTTCTCAAAAATTTGAGACAGCAATTATCCAAGGGAAAAGAATATGAACTAGAAGTTGGCCATAATACACTCAGAATATACAGAAAATTTAGTGGCAGTTAGTTACTAAGTCAATTAGAATGTGTTTAGTAGTAAATTCTAGATTTCAAAATTACAATGCTACATCCCAAATTCGTGCGCCAGTATGATAACTATCCTAAGTTATAGCACTATACTGTCAGGTCTTTTTTTTCCAGCAATTTTGACCATTGTGGATCCAGACACAGTGCTTCGAATGACATAGAATAACTTATATTAGTAAAAACAATTGCAACCCAATTCAACATTTCAACATCCTATTTTAACTTTTGAAGCTCTGTTATAAGATATCAAACAAAAGGCTACAATTGCTTGTTTCAATCACAAAGCTAAACAGATTCCATATCATTCATTTAAAGGGAAATAACAATGAAAAAGGCAGTAACAGTACATGCAAATCATTCTGTAGGGGCGTCCCTGTAAGCATCAAACGCTGGTTCGCATTTCTTGCAACTGACATCAGGTTTTTCCACCTATAGCTGTTCTTATCCTTCAAAGCATGTGCCTCATCCATGAGAACACAGCTCCATCGCCATCGTTTCAGAATTTTACGGTCATCTTTCTGCTGTGTACTGTTTATCAATAATAAGAAACAAGTTCAGGGTGAAACCAAAGTATACATTCAGTGACCTCACAAAATAAAGAATACCTGTGTCGTTCAAAAAGCGAGTAACAAACAAGAAGCACATTAAATGGAGGTGGCAACCCAGCTTTGGCCAAAGAGCTCAACTCTTTTGAGTAGGCAGCTCGCGTAGCCCCATGATATTGGAGTACAGAAAATGACGGACACCACTTTTTCAGTTCTCTTTCCCAATTTTCCAATACAGATGCAGGACACACAATTAAATGTGGACCAGGATCATTGTTCAAGTGTTTCAGCAGCATTAAATAGGTAATAGCCTGTCAACAAGATCATCATTACAATCTGATAACTTAAAGGTTAACCATATTAAGGAAAACAATGGATACAAATACCTGAATAGTCTTTCCAAGCCCCATCTCATCTGCCAATATGGCTGCATGGGACACAAATGTGAATCATTACTAATTAGCCGTCTTTCAAAATACTAGTCACTTAATATGTGCGTTGCGCGTAATTAAGGTTAAGTAAAGATTTGAACTTAAAATTTGGTTGGATTAAAAAAATTAAAAATAAAAACATAAAATGAAATACACATAAAAATTATATGGTATTCATTTAATATAATAGAAGGAAAAAAAAAAAAGGAGATTAAAAGAGCATACATCATTAAATTCTACACTTAAAATTTCTTTAAGATTATTCTTTTTTAAATAAAATAAAATCATTAAAAAAATATTTTTTATTATAGCATACTGAAACACATCCTCAAAAGCAATAATATTCATTTTTTAAGATATAAAAATCTCACTTTCACATAAATTAGTATATGATGTAAATATCAATTCACATTTTTCATAAATATTTAAGTAATTAGTATAAAAAATATGATTATTCAATAATAACTAATATATTATTTTAACTACTTGTTAGTATTATCTAATAATATATTGAATTTATAATATTATTTTAATTATTTATTAGTGTTATCCAACAATTAATATTATTTTAATGATTACTTTTTATTACTATATTAAATTTTGATTAATTATTAATATTATATGATAATAGTTAACATATTATTTAATTACTTATTAATATTACCTAATAAAATTAATATATTATTTGATTTATTTATTAGTATTATCAAATGATAATTGATATATTATATCAAATACATGTCTTTTTATGTCTATCCAATTTTAATTGTAAATAACAAATTCAAATGTTTCCCCCACCCATCTTGACTTTTATATATATTATCAAGGTAATCAAAAGCGCAACGCGCACTCAAGGCGATAGGTTCTCTTATCGCCTGAGGCGCAAGGCACAACAAAGGTGCTCGCCCGAGAAAAAAAAGGCGCCGGTTTCTAAAAAAACTCAACCATACCTAATAGATTGTTAAAACAATAACATAACTAACTACAAAACTACTTTTGCTTTACCTATCCAGAAACATAAAGTCATATAGGGGAAAAGTCAAGAATACCATAGATTATAATATCATAGTTTCCCAGAAACAGTTAGTCAACACAATGTGTCAGCAAATGCTTTCTCTTGTCATGGATTTGTCAGTGCCAAGAACTTATTTCATAAGCAAAGTGATGGAGCAATTGTATATTATTTAATAGAGGGTTTGTTAACACAAAAAGATGACGAAGGAATAGTAGAATTACCTCCTGCAATGCCCTTTCGATACAGGAGAATGAGAAAGTTCACACCAACTAGCTGGTACGGTTTAAGAACAGCCTGGAAATCTGAATCTGCCACTGCACATGCTGCAGCAATATCACTCTGCAAGAACAAAACAAGATTTCCATTTAAGAGCAGGCCTATTAAAAAGGTAACTTCATGTAATGTTGGCCAAAGAGAAAATTAGCAAAGGCAAAGAAACCATAGTTGTAAATCACAAGCTTTTTTACCATATGGGATTATAGTAAACGTATAGCCACGCATGTGCACATACATGCATCTATATACCCACTTACACAGCCATGTAACCACACATGCACAAAACACACTTCAGCCAAATCAGCCTAATTCAATCAGTCAGCTTATTTGAAATGTAATCATCACTACCTAATCAACATAAAGCATGTAAGACAAGTCACTACTTCAGTTGTGGTTATTTTCATTGACCATGCAGTTATGTAGCTAGATTGAACTAATTAATCCAATCTTGAAAACAACAATACAAACAAAATACTGAAAATTTGTGTTTCTTTTCTCTTTCTGAATTTGTAGTTAACTCATCAAGCAGAGACAAAGAGCAAGTTTCAATACATAGCTTCACCAAAATACAACAAAGACTACCTGGAACCTATCAATGCAGAAAGTTTCAAATTTGTCATCCTCAACACTTGGGCAACATAGGAACAAAGTTTCATATTTGTCATTTTCAACATGTGCCAAAAATGTTTTCAGTGTAATAAAATATATATAACTTGGCAGAGAAAGAGCAGATGTTTCCAAGTGAGTTTTAACAAACAAATTCAATTATACATTATCTTGTCATTCTCATCTTCCTTAGAAATGAGGGAAGGTAATCATTCAAATCGCGAGTAAAATAAAACCATAAAGATTCACTGATACTGAAGCGCACGGCCCAACTAGTTCATCCACAACAATTAATCTCGACAATCAAACCACAAATTTGCAATTCCTATCTTGATATCAGCAACCAAACAAACAGAAGAAAACAAGAACAACAAAAAGTACCTGAGTAACAATCCTCACTGAAGAAGCTTCTACCTCAGCGTACCGCTCGCACGAGGTGACTGCAGAACCGTACAGCTCCTTTTTAAGCTCAGCTGAAATTTTGGCGCACTTCTGTAAAGCTTTTCCCACCACATCATCTTCTTCAAACTCCAATTCCTCCTTCTCCTCCTCGTCGTCGTTGCTAGAATCTAGATCATACACCTTCGTAAAATCCGCTTCAATATGCACCTCCTTCCTCTCCTCGTCCTCCTCCTCCTCCTCCTCATCATCATCATCATCAACTATAAATCGACGACCACGGTTCCTCTCCGGAGGCCTTACTGCCTCCTCAAAATCATCATCCTCCAAATTCTCCTCCTCTACTTCCGCTTCCTCCAAATTAATTTCAACAGGTCGAGTAATTTCAACACAATCGTCACTGCTGCTATCGTAATTGAAAGTATCTTCAGACTTCTTAAAAGCGAAGGATTCTATAGGAGGAGGAGCTGCAGGAGCAGGAGATTTACGTTTACGTTTCTGATTAGGTGCCGTTTCGAGGACGCGCGATGGCTTGAAGGAGTGGTTTTCCCACTCATCATCGGAGATTTCTTCGAATCCGCGCTTCATTGTTTCATAATTATTATGTGTATTTGTACTTTTGTGATTCAATCGAGGTTGTATAGTGAGCGAGGAAGAGAGATGAAAGTGGCAACTAGAAATCCAAGAGTTGGAAGAAGAAGAAGAAGAAGAAGAGAAGGAGCGCCATTTGTACTTTATAAAGAGAGGGCGGAAAGGAAAGGAGAGGAAAAGAAAGTGAGTGACGGAAGAAGAAAAGTACAAACAAGGTTACAAGAGCGATCGGGCCAGGATTGGAAATGCAATTCTATTAACCGTATAACCCGGCCCATCTCATCTCTTTTCTGTTAAAAGAAGAAAATTACATTCTGATCGCATAAACTTTTTCCAATTTATGTATTGAGCTCTTAAAATTTTATTTTGTATATTAAATTCATTTTATGTTTACATAATAAAAAAAATTAACGAAAAATCATATAAAAATTTATAAATTAATAAAATATTATATTACTTTTAAAATACAGATAAATAAATTCCATAAAATTTATTTATAAATTCATAGTTTTGTTTTTGTTTGAAATCTAAATTTATTTATAATTCTAAATAATTAAATTTGTGAAATTAAAAAAAAATAAATTAAATCTTATTAAAATATTTGATATTTTCAAATAAATTTTATAATTTTATATCAATAGATTTATAAGACTAAAATACTCTTATTAACTTTAATATTTTATTTTCTTTTTATTAATTGATTGTTTCAAACCCTTTTTAAAAATTACTCCCTCCTCATTTATTTATTTTTATAAATATATATAATTTTTTTTTATTTTTAAAATCATATTTATTTTTTTAATTTTTTATTAAATATTTACTTAATTATTTTTATTTTTTATTTATTGTCATATTAAAATAAAAATATTTTATTTTTTATTTTAAAATTATTATAATTTAATAATTTTTTAATTCATACATCGAAAAATATAAATTATAAATATTTTAAAATGATAATTTTTTTAATTTATAATTTTATAATTTATCCATCCTAATTATTATGAAAGTTAAGTCCAGTTAATATAAATCTAGAAAAAATTAATTATTTAATTATTTCAATTATTTTTATTTTTTAATTTAACTATAACTCAAAATTTCAATTCTAACTTTATAATTTTTTAAGTATAAATTAGATATTGCAATTAAATAATTTTTAATAAATTATATTTAAAATATTTAAAATAAAAATTTATTAGTAATTATATTTCAATTGTTTTTATATTTTTAATTAAACTACAACTCAAAACTCCAACCTAAACCTTATAATTTTAAGTATTAATTTAAAATTGTTGTTGAATAATTTTTAACAAACTGTATTTATAATATTTATAATTTAATACCATAATTTTAAAAAATTATATTTTTAATTTTTTAAAATTATAGTTTATTAAAAGTTATGATTTATCTTAATCGAATTAGAGATTTAGGCAAAATTATAACAAAATTCTTTAAATAATTTATTTTTCTTAAATAATAATAGATGTAAGTCCACAAATATATATATATATATATATATATATATAGTGGTCTTATATTATAATGAAATATGCAATTAAACCTTTTAAATTTATTTTATTCAATTAAATACATAATCTTTATTCTTTTAAAAATTAACCCTTATAATAATAAAATATTATATAATTTATTAACAAAGAAAAATTATTAATAATTTATTTCATAAATATTATAATCAAAGATATTGAAATGGAGAATACTGTAAGTAGCTAACTGGTATTTTTCTTCTAATTCTTTCACAAATACAAACCTCTTAATAAATTTAATTATTTATGGTCAAAATTATATTTTATTTTTGAAAAAATAGTATATATAAAAGGGTATTATTTATAAATATTAAATTAAATTTTAAATAATTATATTTTTATTAATGTAATATAAAATTAAAAAAATAAGTAAATAAATAATACATTTATATATGTATTTTTAAACAAATGAAATATTAAAATGAATTCTAAAATTATAACAAATATAATATTCATTTTATTTGAAGTAAATTTTATATTTATTATTTAATATATTAATCACAAGAATTTATTTACAAATGAATTATATTTAAAATTCATTACAAATAAAATGAATTTCTTAATATAATTCATCCATTAATACATAAAACTTAAAAAGTGTAGAAATGAGTTTTTATAACTGCAATAAATTTTTAATGAAAAATTAGTAAAAAAAATTTAATATTTTTAAATCGGTATAACATAATTTCTTATCGATTTTATTTTTATAATTAAAAAATTCTCAATGCAAAAAAATATAAAAATTTTAGGGTTCAATAAAAAATAAAATAAAATTTTTAGAATTTGAATAAATAAAACATAATAAGTTTAGGGATTTTATAATAAATTTTTTTAAAAAACAATGAAAATAATTTATTGAGTAATAATATATGATATGATTCTATTGAATAAAAGTAGAAATTTAAATTTATTTTTTAATTGTAGTATTTCAAAAATAATATATGATCAATTTATGTATTATTTATATCTTTTAAACATTTTCAAATTAATTTAAGTATTTAGATTTCAGTGAATTCAACTATATAAATTTTTTATTTTCACTATAAATAATTTTATATAACATCTTTTAATAATTATAATATCTCTAAATTATTTATCTTCTTCAAACTTATTTAAATCTAACCCTTATTTTTAAGTTCTGAATAAAATAATCAAATAAATTTTTTTTTTTTTAGACATAGCAATTGTTAATAATTTATCATGGTTTTTATGTTTGGTGGGTGGATAGACATTTCCAAAGATGGAGATTCGAGCAATAAGACAGGGAACAGCCTCCAATTTAATAATTTGGTAAATCTTTGAGACCAAAATCTCAGAGACTTGAGTTCTCTACTTTTGTTTCTATGCTACAAATTTTTCCAGCTGCTCATGCTCTGACAGACATGAAGCACAATTCATTTTTAGGGCCTCGGGTTGAGAGTGTGATGTTCTAAAAACACATTAATTTTTATTGTGTAGGTTTTTTAGAGACTAAAAAATTTTTGTAAAATTTTTTAAAATTATAATATTATAGTATTTTTTATAACGAATCCAATGACATATTTTTTGTACAAAACAAAAATCAAATGGATTAAAAAAATATAATATTAGTGTATTAAATCTAGACCTTTAAAATCTAATGGTTTAGATTTGACATACTTCTAATATATATTTTAAGATCCATTTGATTTTTATTTTATACAAAAAATATATCATTGGATTCGTTATAAAATATTATAATATTATAATTTTTAAGAAATTTTATCAAAAATTTTTTGCCTCTAAAAAGCCTACACAATAAGGATTGATGTGTTTTTGACATATCAGCCCCCTCAACCCGTCAGCCCCTCAACCGAAAGATTAATGTGGCCTGATAAATATGAAAAGAAAAAAATTATAGTAAAATATTTATAAATTAATATTTAATAAATTAATAAATTTTATTATATAATTTCTTACTATTTTAATTTAAATTAATAAATTAAATTAATATTTAATTAATAAAATTTATAAATTTCAATGATATTAATTTATATAAATTTTATTATAATTAAAATTAGTCAAAAATTAAAAATCTTATAGGTCCACATGCATTTGAAAAAAAAAATGCACTGTTAAATATCGCGAGGTGTGATGGTGCTTTTATTATTATTTTTTATTAAATTTTATTTAGGCCTAACTCTTTCAATACAAAATATGAATATAATTTGTTGTATTTTTGTATTACATCAATTATATTTTATAATTACATATTTAAAAGTCTTATAATTATATTTTCAAAATATAATTTTCATATTATAAATATTTATTTATTTTTCATATTTATATATTCACTTTCTATACGTATTTGATTTACTTTTTATATTTTTTTCATTTATTTTATATACTTTTCATATATACATTATGTAATTTTAATTAAGGGGTTTTCAAATAAAATTCTAAATTTTTTAGAGGTGTAATTGCGATTTTAGGTTTAATTTTTCAAAACTCGAACATATCTTTGTATGATATGACATTTTCAATTTTCATTTTCCTGAATCTTTGTCATTTAAAGTTAACTTACAGTGCAAAATTATGAATTTCATTGATAGATTATCTAGTGGTTATGTGGGCGTTTGATATTAGTTTTTGATTTTTAGTTATTAGTTATTAAAAAGTTAAACAGCTGTTGGTTATAAAAATTTTAATTTAAAATATATATATATATATATATATATTTACTATTAAATTTCATTTGAAAAAAAAATATATTTAATAATCCAATGATAATTTCCTCTAATTAGAAAAATAGCACCAACTTATTCCTGTAGAGTGAGGCCAAGTTGGTCATTGGGCATGTGAAGATAAGTACTCTCTATATATGATAATCACATTCGCTCCTTTGACAAATTTATGTTCATTTCCATTCCCATATAGTTTTGCCTTCTAATTACACGTGATTGCTTATACAAAATAATTCTTAGGATGGGTTTGAAAAATTTAAAATTAGAGTTGCAATTAAAATTTTCAATTTTAGTATTTAGCTGTCATTTAAAATTAAAATTGAAATTATACTTACAATTTTATGGAATTATAATATAATTAAAAAAATAATTCCATAATTTTACTCTCAACCTATAAAAATTATAATTTAATAATCACAACTACCATCATCTCTCTCACCGCCACTGCCACCCTCAATACCACCACCAATGACAATAATTCACCATCGTCTGGAGATTGTGGTCTGCCACCTTTGGCGATAAAGACTCATCATACCGTCACTACCGGCAACAATGATTCACCGAATCACTAGCAATTCATTACCATCCTATCATTATTGTCGGCAGTTTACCACCACTATCACCTCTATCATTACTTTCATCGTAACTATTTTTTTTATATTTAATTTTAATTATTTATATAAAATAAATATTAAATTTATAATTTTAATATAATTTTAATTTTAAAAAATTAAAATTAAAATTGAAATTTTCAATTTTAATTTAATTTCTTGTCACAAACGGACCCTTAGGGCTTTGAAAATTACCAATTTATTTTGTCGGGGAGTATGTGTGTGAGTGGCCACCTTGAAAAGCATTTAAGCTCCTCCACAATTTTCTATTCAATAATTTGCTTATCATTTTATTGATAAATATCATTTCATTTCAATGTTATATTAGCTGTTAAAATATTTTAGAAAATTAAATTTAAAAAATTTAAAGAGTGAGTAATTATGGTATAAAAAGAAACATCAACTGTTAATTCTATATTTAACTGTAAAAATTAGATTAATATGACCTATCATGTTGATTTTAACATTAGAGGATTCTAATTCTTAAAAAACAGAGAAGAAAATTCACCATTGATTAAGAAAATAAAAAATCTTATAATATATGAAAAATTTTTACATATATGAAAAAGAAAAAGGTAAAAAGTAAATAAAAGAAAAAAGAAGATTAAACTCGTAATTACATAAATTTTATAAATAAAGAAGTAAAATAAAAAATGACAAACTTGCAATTACGTAATAGAATTGATCACAATCTTGTAAATAAGGAAAATATTAAAAAAGAAAGAAAGTGAAATCTTTATGGCAAACTTGTAATTATTTAATAAAAAATTGATGATAATCTTATAAATAAAGAGAATATTTAAAGAAAAAAATTACTTTGCATAATGAATAGGGAAATCCTTTTATTTTCTTTTATATATAGAGATTGAGATAAATTATCCCTTCTGAAAGGAGAATAAGATTTAATATACAATTAATCTTGACTTGGCCACTCACTTGTACAAAGACTAGCAATTATCATCTTTTTATTGATTTTAATTTTTGCAGCTATAGCATCTAGTTGGAGGTAATTTTCAAATGTATAAATCATTGGTGGTGATGTATCATTAAATTCATTAGAAGAAAAAATATAATTTCGATTAACGTATAAATTAATTTGAAAATATTTGTCACTGATTGAATATATATATATAATTATTATTTTTTTATTATAAATATTGAAATCGTCGATATATAAAATATATTAATTTAAAAATGCTTTAAGAAAAGAAATATCAAAATATTTATTAATAAATAAATATTATATAATATAACAAATAGAATTTAGAAATAGAATTCAAATGAATATCAATATTAATATTCATTCTCTCGAAGCTAAAGACGGTGCTACTCAAAATCAACACAAACAAACCATCATCAAAGTTATGAACTTAAGAAAAAAAGAAAAAAATGCATGCAAATTGACGGGATAAAATCTATATGTGAGTGCTTACATTTTAATAATTTAACGAAATTAGTCATTTGATAAGAATATGAATATTTTTCTTTTGGTTGTAGTTCCCTGTTTTATTTTGCTTTTGGAGGTTGTAACTTCATACAATTTGAAGAAAGTGGTGGTGTCATTTTTATTTTAGATCCTGAAAATTCTATTATCAACAGCTTCTAGACTTACCCTAGACATTAATTATTGTTTTTTTTAGGAGAAATAATAAAATTTATTAATTAAAATCAAATAACATCATGATAAAAATACTCTTATAAATATAAAGAAAGCATCTTTTAAAAATAAAAATTAACGTGTGAAATAAAAGAACGAATCAAAATATGCGATACTATATTAACTTGCCTTCTGATAAAATACAATAAAATATTAAATAATTGACTAAGTTTAATTTTATATTTATTTACTAAAATACTAAATTTAGAACCGTTGAGAATATAACTCGTTTAAAAAATAATTATAATAAAATTTTTATAAATTAATATCATTAAAATTTATAAATTTTATTAATTAAAATAGATATTAATTAAGTAAGTATTAATTTAGTTTATTAGTTCAAATCAGGACAATAAAAAATTATTATTTAATAAAAATTATTAATTTATAGAAGTTTTAATGTAACATTTATCAATTAAGTATATACAATGTTTTTTCCATGGTAACCTTGAGCAAATTATCCATCAATTTATCATTTTGATTTATGTCATTAATAATTAATGAATATACACTAATATTCATTGCTAGAACAAAAAAAAAAAAACACATCAAAATATATAAGTACTTATTGAATATATATGATAATTTTTCATCTATAAAGGCATCCAGATCTATATGTAGGTGTCCAATAATCTGATCCAGTGTTCTCATGATAAACTTGAGGAGTACATGAAATTGGAACTAAACAAAGACCTCTGCTCCTCAAGTCAAGTTTTACATCTCCTTTATCTTTCTTATCCAAACCAGTTCTCCATGGATCCTGAAATTTTATATAAACTATTAATATTAATAATTAATTGCACCAACAACGCCTCTAAACTATAATTAATTACCATTTTTATCTTTTGAAATTAATTAATTAATTTCTAGTGATGACTGGCAACTTTAGCTTAATTAATCAATGAACTTTGCTCACCTTTGGTGTATTGGCCTTCATGTAAGGATTACTCAACAACTACAATACATAAAATACACAAAATGATTAATATTCAATAATAAAATATATATTTCAAATCTCATCAATATTAAAATTAATGCTAAAAATTATAACAAATTCAAAAAATGAATATTTTTGAGATGGATGGCTAAGTTCATTATGTTCATCTAGAACATAAATATATATTTCTAGTTATTTTTCAATAGAATATTAACAACTATCACTCCTCTTAGGCTTTCTATATCTAAAAACTCTAGCATACAAACTAAAAGATGGAAAACCCCCACTGGTCTTACTGTCAATATCATTACATATAAATGTTAGAAAATTATTTTACATCCAATAATGAAAAAATATATAAAATATATATACGTGAGTGGATGTTGGATATAGTACTAGCCAATTAATTTTATATAAATTAGTTTCATCACTTATTTATTTATAATAATTCCACGTGTGTACGAATCCATTAATTTTAATAATAAAATCATTAATTTATCTTCTAAATCTTCATTTTTGTTTGTGTTATTATAAAATTAACAGTTTCTTGATTGACTAATATTATTACTTTTTCTTTTAATTTGCATTTATGATAAGATGATATCAAAGACGATCATTATTTGCTATGATAATATTAATTAATTAATTATTAAATTAAATAGCTATTAAGAATAAAGGAAAATTAATTACCTGCACTTGCTCTTGCAAGAACTTTATATACTGAATTGATTCTAATAGTACAGATGCTGTATCAGTCTGAAAAACAAAATTAAACCAAAACTAATAAAAAGTTAAGGTAGTTAATAATAAATTTATAAAAAAAAGATGGTAATGACTTTTCCATTTCCTTTCTTTTATATAATTAATAAGGAGAAAAAGCCATATTTAGTGGCCACTCAGTACTTCACCTTTCCAAATGGCGACACAATTTGTTGAAGGGCTGTGATTCTGTCCCCAAGCTTGACTTTTGGTGCTTGCATCTATATAATTAATTAATTAATTAAACAAACAAATAATTAATCAAGTTTCTCAGTGGAGATAATTAAAGATTAGTCTTTAATTATAATTTCTAAAGTACATTTTTTTCCCCCTTCTCTTGTCAAAATGTATACCTTTACAGATGAAACTGTAGAGCTCTCATGCTTACACTTTTTCAGGACCATCTCTGAAGTCTCTTCAGATCTTTTCTTCTTTCCTTCTCTTGTATTCCCATGTCCTCTTCCTGTCTGCATGCAACACATAATACCTTCTCTACGTTAAGTCAATATTTTCTGTGATATTATACAAATAAAAATATAGCATGGTATTTGATAAATAATTGGTTCAATGAGCTGTTTGGCTCAATGCATGGTATTGGAATATTGTTTTTAACACTACAAATTATTCAATACTTAAGCTAAATCAATAAAACAAATAATTGGTTAAATAAAAATTTCAGCGGCCTATGAATAATAAAAAAGATAAATATTATATTATGAATTAATTAATAATTATTTGATATATTAATATATTAATAATAATATATATTTATGATTTAAATAATTAATTATTATATTCACTTCCTAAAATAGTTAGTGTCATATCACTATTAATTAGATCATTATTTAGTATGATGGATTATATTCACCTAATAATTTTTCATAAATTGAGTAACTTAATTTTATCTTATAAAAATGAAAAAATAATAGAATTATTTTCAAAATTATGAGATTGTTTTGCAAATTTAAGTATCCACCAAAAGTAAATAAGTACAAAAAAAGTATAATTTATAATTTATAAAATTAAAAATAATAATAATTATAAGGGTAACACATGATCAACTTACCGGTAAAGAAGTTTGAAGACCTTGCTTTCTACAATCAGATAAATTCAAAGATTTAAAGCAGGGCTTATGCGCTTGAACATCAATCAATGGCTTATTAAATCGGCCATTAAAAGCTACACAATCAGTAAAATTTCTTGCACTTGCGCACGTATTATTATCTGGCAATGCTCCACAATAATATTTATTATTATCAGTCATTACCGAGTTATTATTAAGGCCAATATGATATCCAACACCATTACTACTAACAAATGACCTTCTAAAGAAATACCCTGCTGCTGCTGCTGCTCCAACATGGCGACGTTGATCATTTTCTACCTTTAAACCGTGGCAGCCATAACATGATAATCCAGATTCCGTACTGTAAGTTTGAGGCTGAGAGTGATGACATAAAGAACATGAACTTGATGATATGTTGAATGTTACTGGATCGACTTCGCGGTTAATTAGTCCTGGATCAGGAGGAGCAATAGACCAGTTGCCGACCAAATTTGATTGCTTGCTCAATCTTTCATGATTTTCAATCAAGCTATGATCAGCAGTGGTAGTGTAAGTAGTGTTGTTTATATGCTTATTATCCAAGTGATTAAAAGATGGAGAATTTGTGAATTCCCATAAGTTGTTACTGTTGTTGTCTATTTTCTTCAAGTAGTCGCATGCTGGTTCGAATATACCAGATGAGATACTATTCTTTGATGATAGTGCATCAAGTAAGTTTTCTCCAACATCTGGGTTGTTTTCTAACTCTCCATTGCTTCCAACTGCTCTGCAAGATTTTAACACGCCAAAGAGTTAAAATGGTTTTCCAATAACTGTATGTGTCAAGATTCGAACATCTGAACTTCTTCTGCGATATAAAACATGACTAGCATGCATAGAATAGCTTCTAAATTTAGCAAAACTCATACCTCAAATTACAAATATTAGAAAGTACAAAAGAAAAAAAAAAAGAAAAAACCTAACTAGTGGACTTTCCTCTATGTGCACCTACCCATTATGGCAAAACTTTTCCTTATTTTTTCTTGAGCTAAAAAGATTCTTCTTTCCACTCAACTTATTCAAATATATATCAAGATTGGTATAAAGATTACAAATCATACTTATAGTATTTAAATAAGAAAATATATTCTCTCCATTTATATGTATGGAATCAATAAATAAACGAACTTACAATAAAAAATGACTCCATAGTTGACTATCAGAAGCATGTTCTCCGATCAACTCGGTAGGAGAAGAAGCAGCAGCAGGTTCAACAAGTTGGTGAGAGGACTCAACAGTTAGTCCAGAGTGATTGGAACAATTAACAAAACTTGTAGACATAGAAACATCTTCTTCACAAGAAGAATTAGAACTACGGTTTTGTTGGTGGTGCCATGGAGAAAGAGAGGCTGCATGGTGAAGATTATCCCACCACGCAGAAGGAGGAGTAGAAGAAGAGATAGCCACAGAAGTCTCATTGCATTCTTGAGCCATATCTCTAAAAAGTAGTACTAGTGGGGGATTAGAGAAAAATAGTTAATGGAGAGGTTTCTTTTTCTTTTCTTTCTTTCTGTTGGTGGAGGTGTGAATTTAAGGAGATAAAATCATATACATACGTTAACGGGTTACAGTGTTTATATTACATCAATTACATATGGGAGACAATAAAATATGCAACCTGGGTTTTTCCACTAAGGTTCGTGGGCAATTATTATATAGAGAAGGGTTTGGGCCAGTAAGGGTTTTGCCCTTAGGATTGTTACCTGTTGCTCTTCTTGGAAAGTTGTTGTGTGTACGAGTTTGGTTTTACTGTTTTCCATTTTTTTTTTCACTTAATTAATTAGATTTCATCTCAAATTCATACTCAAATCCTCACATATTACCACATACAAATTATTCGAATAAAACTTATAAGTTTAAATACTGTTGCAGTGTTTTTTTTTTTTTTATAAAAAATACTGTTGCAGTGTTGTTCCATATAAGTTTGGTTAATTTTACTTTTTTTTTTTAAATTAATTAATTATATTTGTATTGAAATTTAAACTCGAAATCTCACAAATTATATTATAAGTACAAATGAATCTTATAGAATTTATTAGTTTCAGTACTGTTAGATTGTTTCATACGAATTTTTGGTTTCATATGATTTTTTCTCAATTAAGTTACAATTAAATTCCAACACTTTTTCACTTGAGTAAATTATAAAAACATAAATATAAATGAATAATTTTTTTTTAATTTACTAATAATTATTGGCTAGGTGTATGAAGTGTGAAAATAAAACCAGTGCACACCATAACTTTCCAATGAAAGCTTAGTGGTGGGTTTTACTGTTTATTACGTGTTATTGGACAGAATTGTGCGCCTATATAATTTTTCTCTATCCTTGGGTGAAGTTGTTATTATACCCAAATTTTATTGGCATGGATAAGGTGCATATAATACTGGTTCGTAAGCAAAAAGAGAAGTACATGTACGTGTGGCTATGAAGCTATTGTCAAGCATTTGTAGAAGCATATACAGTAAAAAAAAATTAAATTTATAATTTTTATTATATAATAATTTTATATAAATCCAACTTATATTAATGATATAGACATATAAACTTTGAAATATAAGAGTCGATTTAATTATACAAAAAAGTTAAAATAAAAAAAATCACTAAAAATATTTAATTATGAGTTTGATTTGAATTTAATCCAATTAAAAACACTTTAGAGAATCAAACTCATTGTTTTTTTATAATAATTGACGTTGTATTTTGGTATAATTTTTTCATTTAGCCTTTGTTTTGGCAATTTGGGATTTTAATTTATTTTTTGTAACTTTTGTTTTCTTATTTATTTTGGTATAAAATTTATTTTAGGGTATTTTTTACAACATTGTCTTTGTTATATTTTATTTTTTTATTTATATAAATCCGGTAATTTATTTTATTTTCGAAATAAATTATTATATTAAACTCGTAGGATTTTTTAAAACTATTTTCAATATATGTTATGTAAATTTTAGGGTTCGAGATAATTTTTAATTAAATAAAAATCTATTTTTTTATTTAAAAGTATTATAAATTTCAGTATTTTTTTTGAATCAATGATCATTATTGTCTATTAGTTTAATATTCAACATAATTTTTGTTACGTTAATTAATAAGTTAAATTGATATTTAATTAATTAATATTTTTTATTAATAAAATTTATGAGTTCCTATAATATTAATTTATAAATATTTTATTGTATAGTACAAATTCTTCATAATTCTTAATTACTTGTACCTTTTTTTTACTGTAAATATTTAAGCAGACTCTATATTCTTAAAAATTTATAGTTGTTTAAATTTAAATTGAAGTGCCTTTTAGGACTTCAGAAATCATTGTCGTTTAGGCTTACAATCAATTTGCTCAAAAATTACTTCTAATTTTGCATATCAATAATTTTTTTTTTAATGGAGACAATCATATCAAACATTAAAACCTAATATGGATAGAAAATAAATTTGAGAGTCAGACATAGCTATAACTCAATAATTTCAGGGTCTTGAGTTTGATATTTAAATAATTGGATCAATTTTACAATGTTAAAATATATTATCAGATAAATTTTGCAATTCATTTTTAATAGGAAATGAAACAAAATAATCTTTGATTTCAATAGAATTCGAACATGAAACCTTCTAACCCTAAGACCTTAGGCTTGATCATTCTGGTTGAACATTATTGCCCTCGGACCAACATTATTAATTTGTAAGAAGTTATTCGTTACTTTTCATTTTTCCTTAAAAATTGTGAAAATGACTCTCTTGCCAGTAATGTGGATTAGTTATAGTGGTATGCATTAGATTAACAGTTTTTTTTTTCTCTGCTTTTTCGAGCCTTAAGTTCCATTTGAATAAACATTTTTTGTTTATATATATGAACTCTGAAAATTTTATTGATACAAATATCATTCAATATGTATAAAACATCCATATCAGTACTGGTGGAAGTATTATCGTAATGAAAATTTTTTAAAAATTTGTTAATTCATAATAAAATATCAAATTTTTTATTAAATAAAAATATTAAATTTTGGATCTAACAATTTTAAAAAGTGTTAGGATTTTAAATGTGTGAAATTTCATATTGAAAATATATGAAATTAATAAGAAACATATATATGAGAAGAATTTATAAATCTAATGTTTTAAGATTTTTTTGGTTGGAGTGTGGTATCAAACCCATTTGTGTATTTTTTATAAATGTTCACTATGATGATCTCTCAATTAATTAGGCTCTCCAATCCCAATAAGTGATATTAGAGTTATTGGTCAGCAGAGACAAATATTATATTGTATTCAAGTCCTGTAGATTACACCCTCCACGTGAAAGAGTAAATTATTGACTCTTGATATACTCTGTTGGGTTTATTAAATAACCCTATTTTATGTTCTAATATAAATCCTAATAGGTAAAGGACCTTTGTAGTGGGCCTAATGGGCAAGAGCCTATTAACTGGTTCAACCCTAGTGTAAACCTATATATATGCTAGCTGGGGGCAGCATGCTAGGTATTCCAAACTAGATACCTAGGGTGTAATGCTTCAAGCAATCGCATACATTGCTTGACCTAATAACTCTAACTACAAAAAGATGCTTTAGTATATAGTTTGGTAATTAAATAATTTTAGGTTGAATATTTGTCTAAAATATGTGACATTTTCTATGATTAATTATGGCATCAAATATTTGATATTAACTTTTTATTTAATTAAATTAATTATTTCAATCAATTAAGATCTATGTTTTATCTTTTTTTTTTTAACTTTTAAAAGGAATAATTATTAAAATATTTTTAGAATAATTATAAAAATTATAATTTTGCATTAAAATAAAAAGAATCTAATATATGTTAATGTTAGATACCATTTAAAATTTATGTATCGAAAAAAAATTATAAACCCGTAAAAGAATTCCCAGAGAACAGGCTTGATCTTGCCGTCACTATAATGCGTCCGTTGAGCCATCAAATCGCAAGGAAATTTCAGCTTCATCTGTCTACGAGCTTTATATCGCTTTTCCCAAAACAAGCGCAACCGTTGAAGATGTACTCGTCAAATCATATCCGTAGCTTCGCTAAGAGCAAAGTGAACTTTAAATAAGACCCACCAATTCCGCTTGTCCGGTCCTATAAATTCCAATGTTATCATATTCGTTCCTACTAAAAAATATAACATCCTAAAATTATTTCAATTAACCATAAAAATATTATATTTAATCATAGAAATATTATATATATATATATAATTAGATAAATTATAAAAAAATCGACCCTAACAGTAAAGCAGATATCTCAATACTTTAACGTGTGAATGAGTTCGAAAATGCATATATTTAAATATATTATTAAAATCACAAGCTGAATGAATATAAAAAATATTGTGTTAGAATTAAAGTGTGACAAAAAGGTAAATAGATATAACATGAGGGATTAAAATAGGATTACCTAAAGTATCGGGGAGGAAAATCTAATTATCTAAAACCTATTTAATATATAAGCCTTCATTTTTTATTTTTTGCATTCATTTTTGTTGGACCCCTTGAATTGGATGTTGATTTTGATGATAACAAAATATATTAATGTGTTAATTTTGCTAATAAATTTGTTTAAATTGATCAAAGCATAAGAAATCATGACCAATGATTATTCATACGTTTAATACAATTTGAAAGAGTGTACATACTAAGGGGGAGCACATTTGAGAAATACAATAAATTAGAATTCAAGTTGCAAGTTGTAAGAAAGTAATCGCTGCTACAAAGCAAGTCGCTCCAGCTACAAAGTAAGTCTCACCCGCTACATAAAGTCACAGTCACTACTAAGAATGTAGCGTCCACTACTAAGTAAGTCGCAGCCGCTACACATTATTCATGACCGTAAATTTCAAATCCAAAAGTTTCAGAAGCTTAGGGGTCAGAGTCAGCAAAAGAGTAGCACCCGCTACCGAGAGAGCTCAGAGACATAAAAGTATTTTGAAGAAATTCGACAAAAAAGTCACAACCACTGCACAAGGACAAGAAGCTCCCACTACTTTGATGTAGCATCTACTACTTAAATAAGAAGCACCGACTACTTTTGTGTAGTACCCGCTACTTTGAAAAATTAGCAATGAAAACTAGCCATTGGAAAAGTTGTCAACTGCACTTTTTGGCATTAAATGAAGCCAAACAACTATATTTCATCTAAAACTATAAATATGAGTTGGTGGGAAGCTTAAAAACAATAGAATAATAATTTAAAACTTATTATTAAGCTATTGCACCAAATCATTTATATTTATGGCTTGAAAAGTTTATTTATTGTAAAACAATTTTTGTGAGCTATTAAGTTGTAAATCTTTGAGTTGGTTAAGACTTATTGATTATTTGATAGTTGCAAAAAAGTTAAAGGAGAATTTTCTTCTTCTCATCTCTTGTAATTCTTAAGGGTTTGAGTGTGAGCCTT
>CANXYC012301911.1:0-32493 GCA_948193065.1 Aleurites moluccanus
CCATTTTCTTATAGTTCACATGTCCTAATCGATTATGCAATATTTTTGGATCAATTAAATTTGAACTAACATGGCTAACTGTTTTATTTGCTAAACTCAGTCTATACATACCACCTACCAAATAAGCACATCCAAAATAACAAGAGTTAACAGATAAAGTTACTCTACCATTAGAAATTAAAGTGTTCATGCCATCAATATCTAAAAGACTGATAGAAATTAAATTCATTAAGATAGATGGAACTATTTTAACATTTTTGAGAGTTAGAATTTTACCTGAAGAGAGTGCTATATTTGTTGTACCAGTGTGAGTCACTACTTCTTTGTCTCCACTAGCCACAACGATAGTGTCGTTGACTTCAGTAGCATCATCAAGTTGCATTTTGTTCTTACAAACATGACATGTGGCTCCTGTATCTAACCACCATTCTGAAGAAGTACTGGCCTTTTCACTTTTTCCGATCATAACAATAAAATTCTGAAGCTCAGTATTCTGTACTATCATATTTGCTTCTTTATTTGATGTGTTAGATTTAGTTTTTATAGGAGCCTTACATTTTGTAATAAAATGACCCCATTTCCTACAGTTGTGGCACTTGCCCCTTTTCTTCTTAGAAATGGTCTTTTTGGCCTCCAACCTGGGGGGTTCATTTTTGATCGACTTGTATCTCCTAGAAAATTTCTTGGAATATGTGATTGTATTAGCAACCGACTGCTGTTGTTTGACAATTTCCTAATTATTTCTAGCTCTGATTCTGATAAATCGTTTGAAATCATCCAATCCCACTTGCACTTTTTTTCTATACATTTCAGTTTTAAAAGTGTGCCATGTAGAAGGTAATTTGTAAATTATTGCTCCAACTAAGAAGGCATCACATATGATGATATTTTCATTATTTAATTTAGATCTCAAATTTTCTAGATTTGTTACTTGAGTAGTGATTTCCATATTTTCATTAAATTTGAAATCCATGAATTTGTCAACTAGGTGAGTTTTTGACAATTCCTCCTTCTTTCTAAATTGAGCATCTAAATTATCCCATATTTCTTTAACAGTGTTATATTTGCTAAAAACTTCTGTCAACCTATCAGAAAGACAATTTAATAAATAGTCCTTGCAGAAGTCACCATCCTTATTTCATTGAAATTTATCAACATCTTCCATTGTATCAGCAAAGGTACTCAATACAGTGTAGAATATATTTTCATATTTCAGTCCAAATTGAGTCTTTCGCTTTCAGGAATTAAATTCAGATCCACTAAAGGTTTCCAATTTGACTATCTCAATCGGAATACGTTTATCCATTTTTCTATATATTTAAATAGACAATTAAATAGCAAAAAATATATATAAGGAAAGTTGAAACAAGTGCACCTGAATTGAACCAGCAATTGAATCAAACCAGTGATTGAATCAGATCAATTATTTGAATCGAACCGATCATTGAATCAAATCAATTAAATCGAATCGATGAAATCAAACTAATGAATCAAACCAATCATTGAATCAACCCAATTGAATCGAATTGATAAAATCAAATCAATGAATCAAACCAATCATTGAATCAAACTAATTGAATCAGATCGATAATTTGAACCAAACCAATGACTCAAACCAAACCAGCGATTCGAACCAAATCAGTTTCAAATCTTCTCTGTGCCACCGATCCTGTTGCTGGGCTTCTGCTGCCAGATTTTGTCTCCTCAAAATTGCTCTGTGATGCAACGATTTTTAACTTTTTTTTTTTTTCAACCTCCAAATTCTCTTTTTTCATTTATTTTTTTTATTTAATCAATAACTTGAATAAAAAATAATAAATTTGATTATTTAATTAATCAAATTAAAACTTGAATCAAGAACAACAAACTTGAATTCAAATCAGAACAAGAAAACTTGAATTCAAATTCGAACAATAAAACTTGAATCCAAAAATTAGAAAACCTAATGCTTCAAGATTGTTAGGATTTTAGGTCAAGTAATATGCGATTGCTTAAAACATTACATCCTAAATATCTAATTTGAAATACCTAGTATGCTGCCCCCAGCTAGCATATATATAGATTTACACTATGGTTAAACTAGTTAATGGGCTCTTACCCATTAGATCCACTACAAAGGTCTATTATCTGTTAGGGTTTATATTAGAACATATGTTAGAGTTATTTAATATTCCCAACACTAAATCTGACTTTTTTAATATAAAACTTTGTCATGCTTATATAGAATTAGCCATTTCTCAAGACATTATGCTAGCAGTAGATCCACATGGTGCTCGAATTTTAATTAAATTAATCAATATTTATTAATTATTAATTAAATAATATCACATAACTAAAATAAATTAATATTTTTTTTACTTCTATTTTCATCCAAATTTTTCTTTCATCTTTATTTCTTTTGTAAAAGCTCTTAATTAATCATTATTATATTATATTTTTTGAGAGAAACAGAAGCATAATTTTTAAAAATAAAGACTTTATGAGAAATAAACACTAAATTTTATTATTGATGTTTAAATTGGAGCTAAAATTGAATAAATGATTGGATATCTAATTATAAAATTTAATTATTATTTAAAAATATATATGTTAATAATTAAAAAATTATTTAAATATTTAGATGATAAATTATTAAAAATTAATTGTGGATTTATAATGGTATTGATAGTCTTCGGTCATCACCACTCCCAACAATGGCAAACATTTGGTCCAAGGAGTGGGGTGCCATTGGTTTCAGACAATATTCCAACTTTTGTGGGGCTATAAAAAATGTGCTAATGATAATGATTTTTGCCCATTAAATTTACTTTATTTACCTCACCATAGTTAGTGCCTTAATTAGTGGCCGTAACTGCTCATAGGTCATAACCCCCTTCAATCATAAAAAAGCCTTAAAAACCGAGCGTAATTCGTAGTTGAAATGAATCAAGATTAAAATGGTTTAATTGAGGGTGTAAAAGAAAATAATGAAAATTTAAGGAAAAAATTTGTAGCTCGATTCAGCCAAAATTTGAATTGAAAGTACGAAAGAAAATAAAAAATAAAAATCTTTCAGTGTATTTAATTAATAATAGTTTATTCGCATGATGGACATTTAACAAATTTATTTATATGAATTTTTATAAAATTTGATTGGAGTATAATTAATTATAACCTTTTAAGCTGAAATTCATTAAATTTAATATACTTAAAATCTATTGAAACTATTAATAATATCTTGAAAATTTTGAGAAAATTTTTATTTTTTTAAAAATTATTTTAATTTAATTTAGTTATGATTTTAATTTTAATTTGAGTATGATTAGATCAAATATTTATAATTTTCTGTTTTTATTAGTTCAAGAAGCAAGTCAGATTTAAAAATATTAAATATACAATATTTATAGTTTTTTTTTTTATATAGTATTCATAAGAGTATTAGTGCAATATATATAAATTTTTAATTTAATGTTTTTAAGAATATTGATATACACATATTTACTAGTAATTATATGAAAAAAACAAATAATAATAGCAAAATAAATTTATTTACCTAATTTTTTTTTTAATTTTAATACACGAATTACTTAAATTATCATATTTAATAAACCATACTAATTATAAGAAAGTTATATATTTAAATTAATTACATTAAAATATCACCTCAATTTTAATTTAATTTTATATTTACGACTATTTATTTTTTACTAATTTAAGTGTTATGTTAGATTTAAAAAAAGAAGAAGAAGATATATTTGTGTCAAGATTTCAATATTGCTCAATAGTGATGATTGGCCTGTTATACCTACCCATTTGGTTGCATGTCGCTATCCTGCGCCTCTTGCTGAACAAACAATTCTGAAATTACAGATATACCCTTGATGTTGAATTCCCAACTCTGCAATTTAAGGGCAATGATGGAAAGCCGGATGTTTCTTCAGAATATGATACACGTGCAATTTATAATTTTATTTTTTTATTAACCTATTATAAAAATATAAATATCTATAAAATTATAAATTATTATGTAGTAATGAAGTATATTTCTCCTATTAATATAAAAATATGTTTATATATAATTAAAATGAAAATATGTTTATAAGAATTTATTTTTATATGAGTAAAAGGAATATAAACTCGCCGTATTTAATATTGATTTTTAAAGAATAAACATTCTATAGCTTAATGGAATTAACCAATGCCATTAGCTTCTCGAATTCACTCCTGAGAGATGGAATTCTCTGTCAGTCATCATATGTTTTAGTTTGGCCAAAAGAAATTGCGCACCCACATCCTAGTTCTACACGTGAAATGTATGCAGATGCCAAGTTTTATCCACTGCAATTGCTTAACAACCGACAATCATGCTTTAGTCTATTGGTACAAGTGTTGGGACATTGTAAGTTGGACTCTTAGGCTTGTTTCCTGCCCATATTGCCATGTGGTTTACACTATACTTCGATATCTGTATAAAGGTTTTTCACCTGAAAAATATGACATTATTCATTAACAAGTGTCTTCCAAGTCTAAATCTAGAAGGTAAATAATATCCAGCGACCAGATATAGGCTCCCATCTAATTCTGGTGATCTCCATTTCATCAACAGTAAAAAAAAAATTCTCATTATCTGAAGGCAACTGACATGCGTAACATGCAGTACATGGTAAAAAGTAGAAATAAGAACCATAGAATTTCTGAACTCATGCTTCCTTATCAGTCATAGGTCAAACGGCCTCCTTCATTGGAGGGGGCCATGGAAGCAATATCTATCATATATTTCCTCCTTGTTTTTGCAGTGAATTGATTTTAACAATCCATAACTTGAAATTGATGTCATCTCAAATCTCATCCAAGTGCTGCTACCTGATTTCAACTTGCATCATTCCAAGCCCCACCCAGTATAACCTAGAAATAAAAAGTCATGTACACAGGAGTTAGGAATAAAATGCAGCAGAAACAACTGGAAAAAGGAAAAAAGAATTGGCACCTGTTTAACTCCAAATTTTTGTAATTCTGCTGATAGTTCTACATGCTACCAAATAAAACAAAAGCTCAAGAGAACCTTTTTTCCACATCTACAGGTCTCATTGATTGCAATGCAGCATCTCTTGCCATTAACTCACCCAACCCTTTTTTTTTTTTTCCAGTGTGACCTAATAGGATGTAGGGAACCATGACAAGTTCCAACCTATACCATATCAACTTTCCTACTTTGAAGTCATTGTTATTAAGTCCGACTATACTAAGCCTTTCGTATTTAACACAAGATGGATATAAGTAACAGCCCTGCAACTATGAGTGGTTGTTGCTTGAACTATTACTTCACTTTTTTTTTTTGTTTGCTGAAATCATCTCTTTGTTGGCACAAACTGCACTGCTTCCCAACTAACTGAATGCAATTGTGTCAGTACACAGAACAGATATATATACTTGGATATGATACTCCAAATCTAAGAAAAATTATGAAAAAATATTAAATATACCCATGCCAAGACAGATGTTTACAACAGTTGTACTCAAATAGAGCAACATTAACAAAATTAAATCATGGTTAGCTTGCAAGTTTTCAATATGCACAACAACAGACCTACTATACAAGAACCGAAAATCTGGGTGCTGACTGAGATGGTATAAGCTAAAACTAAAAGTAGGATCACCAAAGATAATGGTATTACCTCATTTCATAAATAGTTAAATACAGAAGATTCACAATTCATAAAGATGTAAAATACCATATACCTTTTTTCTCATGTTTTCATAGAATCATCCAAAACAGCACTAGAATTTTAAAAGCAAGGTTATTTTAAGAGCTCTGGAATGAGTTCATTAAGACTCTACTGTAGATTAATCTTCAAGGCTCATTATAATTTGGCAGCTATAGCATACTTGAATCTATTAGCCTCTTATAATAATGACTGAAATGCAAAAACTGAAATAACCCGAAATTAAATTCCAAGATATAAATTATCATATAGAATCCATATGAATAATACTACAGGAGAAAGTATATACCACCTAACAGATACGAAACATGGTATTGAACAATTATTTGGTTCAACCTAACCTAAAAGATTAAGCCTAATCTCATTCAATCTATCTAAATATAAAAATAAAAGTAAAAAACAAAAGAGTTACAGACAAAAAATAAAATAATTTTCATTAGTAAAATTAAAAGAATTACATTTTATTTAATTACTACCAATCTAAATAATATGTCAATTTCTTTAATTCATCATTAAATTATTTTATTTAAATTAGAGTTGTTGAATAGTTCAATTCTTTTTTTTTTTTTTTATTTCATTTAAAAATATGAGAAAAATTTCCTTTTAATATGATATTAAAATCTAATACATAAAAAAAGTTAGAATTCAAAATTAGATACATAAAATTAACTTACACATGGATCATATTAGAGGTAAGCTTAAATTCAACTCGAAATATTTTGATTAAACGCAACTAAAACCTAATTTAAATTATTTTAGATAAAACTCAGTCTAAATTTGCCTTCAAGTTCATCCAAAACCCACAGTAAATTTTGGGTTAAATTCAGACTAACCCATTTACATATTTGCATTATATATTCGGGATAATTCAAATTATTCGAATTACATTTATCTAAATTAAGTTTAAGCTCATTGATCAAACTCAAATTAAATCTCAGCTAAAATTTTCGAACTTAAACACTTTAAGCTAATCCAACCTAATTTACAGTCGGCATTGGCCGCTGGTTAGAACCTGTTTGGAAATCGAACCGGGTTATCCGGAATTAACCGGTTCACCAGTTTCATCAGTGTTCACCGAGTGATGACCCCTTACCATACAATATCTTTCCTCTCCAACGACAGATCATATATATAATATATACATAAAACCTAGTCTTAGCGGACATCGTGCGGGAAAAAGCTACCAGAAAATTTCAATTTAATCACGCGAAAATTTGATTTGTTGCTTCAAAGTCACATCAGCCTGTAACTGTAAGCATCCTAGATTTCGCAATTTCATCTATTTATTATTTATGTTTGTTTTTTGTTGTATTTCAATTCATAAATTGAAGAGCTAGACTCTCACTGAATTCAAACAATTGAAACTTTCTTTCGTTACATTTTCTCAGCAAACAAAAAGAACTTAGCTTTCCTTTAACCTCGCATTTGATTTTGTTTTTGGGTACATTTCGTTTGTGACGCTATTGATTTACCTGAAAAGTTTTTACTCATTGCTAGTACTGAAAAATGGAAGTTTCCTTAGTTTAAAAGAACAAGCTGGTGGTAGTGAGAACATACTTAGGGTTTTTGTGGTGTTTAATAGGAAAGTGGATTGTGTTGGTCTAGTGATGGATTTGAACTGGAAAAACTGTAGGTTTTTTGTATTTGAATCCAGCTTGTACGAAATTGTAAAATCTTAAAAATTTTCCACCATAGTTAGGGGAGTTAAATAAGTGACAACAAGTGACTGCCCCTACTATGCCAAATGGGAACACAACCTATAAGCTTTTGCAGTACTGTTGATTAATTCTGTAATATGTACTCCTTTACGCACCAGTTTTCTAGATAATGTAAATTTTCCTCCTAAGCTATAAAAGGCTAAACAGTCTGCTACTTCAATTCATGCTGTTATTCAGTTAATAGTGATGAGCTTTGTTTGGTGTCGTCTTTAGGTTTCAGGGAATGATGTCTAATCAAATGAAATGTTTAAAATTATGGATACGAGGGGCTAAAACCTACCAGGAAGGAACTTTATTTTTTACTAGTTCAAAGATTGTGGGATATAGCATGGGACTTGAGTTATTATCACCTTGGCCATGCTATGTGAAAACAAAACAAGTTCACAGCTCAAATTCATGTTTAGTTTCCAGTTTCCTTGTAGGCTTCACAACATTCCACGTTTTTCTGTTTTCTGATTCTTGATAATGATCTTTTTCTTGTTTGACATTTCTGTTATGAGTATTGTATTCTTAATGTTCTGTAAGTTGAACAGAGTTGCCAAATAATCTGTTGGCATGTCTACTGCACTGACACCTTCTAAGAGACCGCATGATCGGAACCTTACAGAGACAAATGGAAAAGGAAAGTGGCAAAAGACAGCTGGACTTAATTCTCCCAACCAACCGGGGAAATCTTCTCCTGCTAGTGTAGTTTTCCGAATGCTCTGTCCTGCTTCCAAAACTGGTGGTATTATTGGGAAAGGTGGTTCCATCATATCACAAATCCGTCAGGAAACTGGTGCAAAGGTCAGAGTTGAGGAAACTGTCCCAGGATGCGATGAGAGGGTAGTTGTTATTGTGGGTTCTGATAAGGAGATGGAAGTCAATACTGAACAAAATGGGAAAGATGGTGATAAAGAGACTAATGTGGCTGAAGTGGACAATGATAAAAATGACGGTGGTGAAAATGATGAAATTAAGGAAACTGTTTGTGCAGTTGACTCATCAAAGTCTGTCAAGGAAGCCTCATCCCTGCAGAAAGCGTTGGTACTTGTCTTTGAAAGAATAGTTGAAGCAGAACCAGACATATATGGAGGGGATGAGGAAAATAACAAGCCTTCTACGTTCATTTTGAGGTTACTCGTGCTTTCCAGCCAAGTCGGCTGCCTTCTGGGAAAGGGTGGCAGTGTAATCAAGCAAATGTCAGCAGAAAGTGGGGCACAGATTCGGATTCTTCCTAGGGATAAACTTCCTACATGTGCATCACCATCAGATGAACTAGTTCAGGTAATTAAATAACGGATTTTATCTACTGAAACTTCACTGGCGATGGAAACTACTGCACATTACTCAGTCACCATTTTATAAAGGGTTGCAATTGTATGGTACATGAAATGAGAATGGGAATGTGGAATGGCAGTTAGTGAAAAAAGTGGAACGAGGGAGAGTCATATAATGTAGTTTATAATGCTGGTTCTATTAGAAGTTGGAATTTCATAATTTCTTTTTTCTTTTTTTTTTTTTTTAAATTTTTTTGAAGAGCAGTAAAGAGAAAGTCATATATGTAGCTTATAATGCTGGTTCCATTAGAAGTTGGAATGTCAAGATTTATCTTTCTTTTTTTTTTTTTTTTTTTTTAAGAGTAGTAACTCTGCACCACCCTGCATCTTGTCCTTTTCTTTTTCCCCTCTCTCTTTCTCTCAATCTATCTATATCTCTTTTCAGCTTATAGATTTATTTGTAGCATGGTATATATCTTCAAAGATCTTTAAAAAGTTAGGAAGATGTGAACTTATGGGTCTGCACATGTGCTTATAAGTGTCTGCAATTGTCTGCTTCACTCTTGCATGCAAATTTCCTTTTCTTTGTCTCTTATTTTTCATATCTTCAGCTCTATCTCATTGCTAGAAAGGTTCTCATAAGGACAAAGTCTTGGATGAAACTTTAGTCATATGTGTTTTTCCCATACTGCTTCTTCCATTATGTGATTTATTTTCTAAATTTGCTGTAAAGTTTCTGACTAGTACTGAGAAACCAGGCTCAATGTTGTTTCATACATAATGGAAAAACACGTTGGGAGGAAGTTGGATGTTTTCTTTTCTTTTCTTTTTTCTCTTTTTGGTTGGGAGTGGGTAGGGATAGTGTTCGGGTTGTTACACGCTCAAACTCACATGTGGTGGGAGGGAAGGAGACCCTCTAGATTAGATTGACAGGAAAACTTTGTTCAGCAGTCATATTTCATATTTATTCAGAATATATGGTTTAGTGGGTACCAGGTGGATTTGTACCTCGAGCATTAGTCACTTTATGTCCTGCAAACTTCAGTTGGCTGCTGGGTCAACACTATATTATGGTACCTACTTCTCATACGTTGAGTAGATGCTTTGACATTAAGACTGCAGTCTTAACAGCATTGCTCATGGTTGCTGTCTTGGGGAAATGGAAGAGAGTCCATTTTTATGAAATTTTCTACAGTGTATATTTTGGTGTCTTTCATAAATTCTCATTTTTCCATTTTGTTCTATGTTTATGGTGCAGATCACAGGAGATGTTGACGCAGTTAGGAAAGCTCTTCAATCAATTGCTCAGCAGCTTTTGGAAAATCCACCCAGGGATCACGACTCTTTCCCTGCCAATTCTACAGGGCCTTCATCTCATTCGTTTGGCCATCCTCCTCCTTGGTCAGAAGCACATCCACCACCATACCATTCTTTTAATGCTCACGGAACAAATTATGTTGCTGGACCTCGGGATTTTCATGGAAGTGGTATGTCTGGCCGAATGAAGCCTGCTCCCGACATAATAACCTTCCGTTTACTATGTCTTGACGAGAAGGTAGGAGGTGTTATTGGAAAAGGAGGAACTATAATAAAAGCCCTTCAGCAAGAAACCGGGTGTGATATCAAAGTTTTGGAAGGGGTTCCTAATTCAGAGGACCGCATAATTCTCATATCTGGTCCAGCGGTATGGTTTGCCTCTCTAACACTGCTCGCGTATGATAAATGTTAATTTTTTTGTATTCTCTTGTTCAATCATCTATATTTTCCTGACAACAAATTCAACTACTGCAGCACCCAGAGGATAGGATATCAGCAGCACAAGATGCAGTTCTTCGTGTGCAAACCAGGATTGCTAGGGCTTTACCCTTACCTGAGGGTAAAGATAAGGCTGTGATTGCAAGGCTTCTTGTCTCATCTAATCAAATTGGTTGTCTTCTTGGCAAGGGTGGTGCCATCATGGCAGAAATGAGGAAGTCAACTGGGGCATATATTCGTATACTGGGGAAAGATCAAATTCCAAAATGTGCTTCAGAAAATGAAGAAGTGGTTCAGGTGTGTCTTTATGTGTTTCTCTGACTTGACAGGGTTGAGCCTTTTTACTCAGCTGCTCATTTTTCTAATGCTATTTTCATCATACTTTTTAATAAGAATATTTTCAAGGACTAGTGACCCCAAATATCCAAAATGTTGGTCCAAGTATCAACAATGGTCTTTTATTCTTCTTTTTCTTCATTTTTTCCCTTTTTTTGTGTTAATAATGGACACCTTCAACATTATAATTATTATTATTTGTGGTTAGTAGGCGTGTGTCGAAGGATCCAAGCACCGAGATGCTAGTATGGAATTTTTATAGACAGAAGTGAGAAATAACAAAAAATAGTTTCTTTCGTTTCCTTCTTAAACAACCTTTTTTTTTTTAAATCTTGTGATATTTATTGAAAAAAAATTTAATGATCATTATGTATTATAATAGTTCGAAGTCTTACATTGGCAAGCTTTTTGCATATTTTATGCACAAAATATAGTCCACGAGCATCCAAGGTGCTTTGGAACATGTCTCGTCTAGGCTGGCCACAACTGAAGAATGTTGAAGTAGGTGAATATAAGTTATGTTGAAAAAAGTACTTTTTTCTTGTCATAAATGATACTTGGATCTAAATTATTTATTGGATAATGAGGGAGTTAGCTTATGGTGAGCATAATACATATATTGCAAGTTTAGTGAAGGCCAAAGTTAGGATAAAGGGAGTTAGTTTGGATGGAGTGACAATTATCTCAAAACACCCATTTTAAATATCTAGACTCAATCCTTCAAGAAGATGGAGGTTGTGAGGAGGATATTAGCCATAAAATAAAAACTGAGTGGTTGAAATGGAGGCTTGCCATGAGAGTGCTACGTGATTATAAGATTTTCAATAAATTGAAAGGAAAATTCTACTGTACGTCTATTCGACTAATTATGTTATATGGTAGTGAGTATTGGACAATGAAATAACATGTATCGAAGATGAATATTGCTGAGACAATGATGCTAAAATGGATGTGTGATCAAATTATAATGGATAAAATACGTAATGAAAATATTAGAAATAAAGTGAAAGTCGCATCAATTAAGGACAAAATGAGAGAATGGAGACTAAGATGGTTTAAGCACGTGAAGCGGAGACTTAAGGAGTCCTTGGTTAGGAAAGTTGAGCACATCGTGATAGAAAATAGTAAAAAAGGAAAGGGTAGACCTAAACTAACTTGAATGAGAGAAATATAGTATGATGATTTAAAGGCATTATAATTATCAAAAAACGTCGCTCAAAATCGTTTAGAGTAGAAACAAAGAATCTATACAGTTGACCCTAATTAATTTTGAGATTAAAGCTAAGTTGAGTTGAGTTATTGGATCATAATTGCATTTACAATTGTTGTATCTAAGTTAAAATTTATTTTGGACAGATAAATGGGGAGTATGAGGTGGTTCAAGAAGCTCTCATTCAAATAACGACTAGGTTGCGCAATCATTTCTTTCGTGATGTATTTCCTTCTATAGACCATCCCTCCAATCCTACCTTTATGGATCAAGGGCCTCCATTTCCTCCATATATGGGAAGAAGGGAACTCTCACCTCCATTCCATGCGTTTCACAACTTTGATGGCATGGGTGGTCCACCTCCACATGCTGGTTTCCATCACCATGATGATCATTCTCCTTTCATGCACAATATTCATAGACCAGGCATGCCCCCACACATATCCGAAAGAAAACCTTGGGGTCCTCAGGTATAAAACCATCTTCTTTGCTTTACATATTCAGTATGACCTTCCTCAAGTATTTTAATGCTGCTGCCTATTCTTTTTACTACCCAATTACCATCCTTGGCATATAGGACTAAATAATGAAAATTCTTTGAAGAAGCAAATTTTACTTTTCAAAATACTTTTAAACAAAGTAAGCTATGCTTTAATGCTGTGACTTTACGCTATCTTTCCTGAACTTACTTGCAGGGATTTATGGAAGGTGGTGCAATGGGTTTGTCAGATTTTGGAGGACCCCCACAAAGAAGAATTTCAGGCTTCGGAGGGTGTGCATATTGTTGTTCTTTTAATTCTTCTTTTTATTATGGTCCAAAGTTTCAATTTTCAAATTGTTTATGATGCTATCTTTGCATTCTTTTCTTATGTGCTTGTATTTGTGATTGTAGGGTAAACCATCCAGCTATTATCACAAGCACTACTGTTGAAGTTGTTGTTCCCCGTCCTATGATCCCCATAATATATGGAGAAGATGGTGCATGTTTGAAACAAATTCGCCAGGTGTGCTGTTTGTTGGGTACTCTGTTTATAGATTTATATGAAATGACAATACAAATAAAAGATTGCCTTAAAAAGTTTCATTAATGTGTGTACATTAAACACACATGCGCACATGAATGAGAGAGAGAGAGAGATGGGGGTATCTTAGAAGTGGTGAATCATTACGTAGGTTTTGTGCTTGCCAGTCTCAACTGGAATGATGTATGCTTGTCTGATCAACTTAAAAAGAATTACATGATAGGGATAGTAACATTTCATCAACTGGAGGATCAGAATACAATTCATTTGTTGCATTAAAGGTACCAGGATGCTGTATTTGAATTGATTTCTTATTTACTATAACATTGATAAATTTAGTTTCTCTAGGGAAAAAGATACTAGGTTTGGTTTTAAATATTCCAAGAAATGACAATAAACTTCTCAGGGTCTCACTTGCAATTTCTGACCAAATTAATTGAACTTGCTGTAGTGCCTTGATATCATATCTTTAAAACATCAATAAAATATTTATCCATTTGTATTAAGGTGGGAGTAAGGTTTTATTTTATTTTCCTGTAATCTTATACAACAAAAATCTTTAGGATTTTTTTCATTGATATCGGATGTCTTGTTGCAGAGAAAACATGCTATCCAGTTTTTTTTATTTGTGAAAGTGTATTTGCTATCCAGTTTTATATGTGAACCCGGATTATTATCAATGATATTCATTTTTTGTATAGGTAGAATGTTTTTGCATGATTTTTCATTGAGCATCTATCTGCTCAGAACATTTTGTTTTTCCACCTGTCCTGACGATTTAAATCTACTGTTTGGTCATTCTGCATGCTGTCTAATTGGCAGATATGTGGTAACATAGTCATTAGAGTGTGTGTGTGTGTGTGTGTGTAGCTGATTTCTCTACCAATGTTTTTTTTGAATTAGTGTTTAGTGTCTCTATCAGACAATTCTACAAGAGGCTTTAGTATATGGCTTTAAACATTTCAATATGGCAAATTCTGTTTCAGATTTCAGATGCAAAAATTACAATTACTGATCCGAAGCCTGGAGCAACAGAAACTGTGATTATAATATCTGGGACACCTGAACAGACCCATGCAGCTCAGAGTCTTATTCAAGCATTTGTGCTGAGTGAAAGGGATTCCACTTCATCTTTACAATAAGGTTTTAAACACCTGCACCCCAGATTGGCAATTAAAATTGAGCATTTTCATATTCTCTCTTGTATTTTATAAATCAGGCATTCTATTGATTAGTAGTTCTTGTTATTATATATCTTATTTATTTATTTATTTACAGTTAATTGAAGGAACAAAATTAGTAACTGTTGAAACTGGGTATCTCTGCTGAAAATTCTGAAGATCGGAGATTGCTATAAAACTAATGTGGCAGTTTTTGTGAGTACAGTGAAACCCAACTGAATTACTGGTGAAATGATGACATGCTTTGCAGATAGTTTATATCTCAATGTCTGGCATACATGTTCAATCTCATATGGAGAGATACAAGTGATCACATTGTAGCTCTTGCACTTATAAGAGTTATCAAACAACTTACATTTTGAATTGCATTGGATGATGAGTTATTAGTAGAATGCAAGTTTTTATTTAATGTTGAGTCACCCTATTTACATCCATGCGTTTGCTTACTAGAACATTTTTCACTACATTAGATGAACTCGTTCCTTGTCTGATGAAACTACCTTGCAAAGTTTCACATTTCCTTGCTGGCTCTCACTTCTATTTAGAATTAGAGTTCCCAAAACATTTAACTAGTGTTGTTAGTTTTTGAAAGGACATTGACTTTTTCTTTTATGCAATGGCAGTTTCTGATCGATGCATGTATTATGCTTTTGATTGTTACATCAACCACAATACCACGTAGCAAGGATTTTTATGACGAGTAAAAAAAAAAAAAAAAAGAAAAAAGGAAAAGTAACGAGCTGTATTTCATTTTATTTGAATGTTAGTATCTGGAAAAACATTCTTCCTTCTCAGGTATATGTGATATCATGTATTATATTGCCATAAACCATGAAAAATTGTTGCTCATTATGTTTATTATTTTGGGGATCAAACTTGGTGGAGAACACGGGGAGATATTTAAAAAAAAAAAAATGATAAACACTAGGAATTATAAGAAAATCATTTGAATTATGATTGTATGCAGTGTCATGCATTGATCTCTTGAGATGGAGAAACGATTCAATTAGTTTTAGTTCCAAACTAAGTAGGGTTGTGGACATGATTTTCACTCTTATATGTTCTGGTTATGGCCAAAAGAGTCGTGTCAGTTATTGAGATGGAGAATGTCATCAAAGTTGTTTTACAACAAAGGTCTTAACCTGAGACTGCTTCGGTTTGATCCGTGAGGTATCAGGCCTCTGGTGTCTTCTTTGATGAGGAATCCACTGGTTTCAATATTAGATGAGTAATGTCTGAGGCTGAATTCTCGTGTCTGATATCTCTCTCTCTCCTCTTCTTTGTGTTATATCAATTTAAATAAAAAGGAAAATAGAAGAGAACATTTTATTCTTGGATTCTCAAATAAAATCTTATTCTTTTTGCTCGTAACTAAAAAAAAAAAGAGACCGAGAGACAGAAGATTTTTTTTATTAGTTTTACTTGATTGAATTCTGTTGTTTGTCATGATTTTGCAATTATAATTCATGAAGTTGTCTTTCGATGACGATTTTGATTGGCCGAGTACAGTTTTTCAAGTGTAAATGCTAAAATGGCTCGCATGTTTGACTAGGTATCGTTCTTTCATTTCCTTGTACTTCAATTACCTGATCTGCAAATGAAAGCTTTTGTTTTTCTTTTGACTTCATTTTTGTTGTTCAGAGATTGCCCTTTTTTTTTCATATTTCTTAGTTCTTTATTTAAATATATTTGTAATTTCCTTGCTTTCTAAATTTTGTTTTATCTTTTGGAGCCAAGTTAAGGGAGATATTCATGCTCAGAACATTAAGTAACTTTGAATATGTAGCTAGTGGAAAATTCAGTAAAATTGTGTCATTGAGCTAAAAACAAATTTATAAAATTCTACAATTTGTTTGTGGTTAGACATTATTGAAGTCGACTTTTGAGTATTGCATCAATTCAATTGATGATAATCAATCTCGCGTGGTGTAGCTCTATTTGACCCATTTTTGATAGAAGTCTGAAAAAGGATGTTTAGGAAGAGTGAGATTGATGAAGTCAAAAAGTGCTCATAGAGTGAAGGTTTATCATGCTTGTTTTTACGCAAGTAGAAGTAAAACCAGTCTGTTGGCCAATAATCACCTGAGAGAGCAAAATGCTATCTTACGGCAAATTTAATCTTTAAGATATAAGCCTTTGGCTCAAGATTAAGATTTTTCAGTGAGGCAGTGGTTTGCACAAGCAAAATCTTGCCAAATGCTCGAGCAAATGAAGTAAAATTGATTGAGCTGCCAAAATTTTATTATTTTATCATGAGTGAGTGGGTCTATAATGTTCATGTTACTAATTTCTTTTGCACAGGAATATATGGACATGACTGCACATTTTCGAACAGTAATATTAACATTTTTTCTCCAGTGAAATCCTTGAGCATTTTTTTCTTGTGAGTTGAGAATTTCCTGTTAACTGAAGGATTGTGGAGATTTTTAACTTGATACTTATGTACCACATACTGCTACCTGTAAACTGAAACTGTTTTTGAGACATTGTTCCTGTGTTCACTGAATCACAGCAGCTAGGTTATATATTTTCATACTAACTTTATTCTCCTCAACATATTTGCTGGCAGTCAGGCATTTCCAATCTTGTTCTGTTGGTTATATTAATGGAAAACCTTTTTTTTTTTTTCTCTTAGACTCAGAGAGACATAGTTTGGGTGGAGAAGTTATAGGACTGTTGGCAAAATGAAGAAAGCAGGCCTTCTCCAGTTTTAGTTGATAAATGAGTACAGGCACTTTGATGCTGTAGGAACACAAGCACAGACTTGATCAATTTTTATCTATTACTGTAAATGGATTATTGCTCAGCTTGGAATGGTTTGTAGGTCTTGAGAGAGTTGACCAGACCTTCAATTGATCCGGCTGCAGCAACAAGTGATACTACCAAACAAGCGAAACTCAATATTTTCAGCCATGTCCATGTGACGGAGAATTTTGGCATTTTTGCTCGTGCGATATACATCTCGATGGGAAAATAAACCGTCAATGGCCAGAATGCAGCTGCTCCGATGAGACCTAAGAAATCATTGAAGAATGGAAAGATCATTGCTAGTACTGCTGTCACTATAACATATAGAGTTCTCCACACCAATCTGAATGAGTTGAGGTAATACACGCCATAATAGGGAATTTTAATGGCACGCTCACTTGTTACGAACTTGTTCTCAGGCCACCTTAGGTGGCAATTCCTCTCTATAAAACTGAAGATTGGCTGGCAGAAGACCTGGGCAGTTTATTTGAATCATCATTTTAGACTGACCATGAAAGTAGCTGGTAGTGCTTAGAATGAATGACCTTAGAGATGGTAGGCTTACCTGGTAGGCACCAATAAGGTGGATGGAGATGCACACATTGGCTAGGTCGATCAGCCAAAAAGGTTCATAGAATCCAAAACCAGTGAGAAAATTGCCTGGTGCATCATTTCCAAATGCTGCATAACCAACGCAACCACATAAGACGTAGAAGAGGGTGGTTGTTAGGATACCAACAAATGATGCCCTTTTCATAGCTTTGTTTTCCGGAGGGCTTGATTTGATCGTGTCCTGCAATTCATATTATCTTTAGCTTATGTGAGCATTATTATGAGGTATATCATCATTTAATTGAAAAAATAGGACGCATGTAGGTTGTCATATTTTCAGCAGTGTTGTGTTAATTACATGTCACATATTTAAAGAGATATCTATCATATTCTTTTTGTACCTTTTTGAGCCATAAAATTTAGAAGCACTGCCAATTAAGTAGAATTGATAAGATTGCCTAATTTGAGATTTGATAGCTTATTATTCTTTGATTAACCTGATTTGATATTTGGCCTTAGTACATGTTACATTACAATAGCTTATACTTCTAAGTAGAATGGGCCTCATTTTTTGACCCAATACACACTAGTAGAAAATGGAATGACCATATCATGATATCAACTTAGGCACAAGGGTTACTACTTGGGATTTTTTTCAAAAATACAAAAAATACAAATAAAAATATTTCAGTTAGAAAAAAAAAAATTCAAAAATACTACGTATCTAAAAATATTTTTTTCAAAAGTATTGCATATCTAAAAATATTTTTTTAAAAATACGATATATATTAAAAATATATTAAATATATATTAAAAAATAATTAAAATGAAAAAAAAAAAATAAAAGTAAAATTTTAAAAAAAAGTCAAAAGTATTTGTGTAATATTTCCTTGCTACTTTCCACTACTACTTTTCTAGTAAAGCCAACCCCTATGAGAGGGATGGGCTGGCTTTTTTCATTAGAAGAGACAAACTTATAATAGGGTATTGATGCTTAATTGGTTAGAAGGTGATGCAAGATTACGACAAGTCGTAAGTGTGGCTTTTAACCTCTTTCCCAAAAAGGCATTGGCCCAAAATTTGGATTACATCAGTGGTCCACTCCACTCTTTTGAATATAGTCCATAAGGATAAGGACCCATTAACTACTCTATAAGTGAACCTCCCTTCTTTCCCTCTCCCCCCCAGATCAGCTTTCCTTTTTTTTGGAAAATTTGGAGTTTATATGACTTCTTTGGTCCATATCAGAACAGTGTGGCCACACCAGTAACAAGAAAATACAGAAGTCAGGATATGCAACTTGCCAATTCAATCACTGGGACATTGTAGAAGGCTAATATACAAGACTTGGGTGCTGTTGAATTTTTCCCATTCTTTCAAATCCATAGTTGTGTAGTCCATAATTTTATATGAATTGTCAACCTCAGAAAGATAATGTAATATATTCATCTCATCATGTTTGTTCTTATAATTAATTTTTTTTTATATATATTTTGAAATATTTAGATTCAAAGTAATTAGACTTGTTTGTTGAAGCTGCGAGTCTCATTTTATAAAAAAAGAAAAGAAATACAGATCAAACAGATTAAATTTTAAAAAAATTTAACATTTTTTTAAATTTAGATTCAATTAATGAAAAGTTCTATAAGTAATAAATAAGCCTTAGGACAAGGTTTTAATTAGTTGAAAATACGCATATTGCTATATTTTCTCCCTTATCTCTCTTCTTCCTCTTAAATATATTATTAAGTCTCTTGCTAATGTGAAACTGCCCTGTAAGTCATAGCTAACATTCTTCAAAAGTCTAAGCACAATTGACACCAATATTAAAATATTGACCATAATTGAAAATTGAAGATCTTCTAGTCATTAACCATACTATTCCTATACAGCTATATATCATGCATTTCTTTTACGAGGCTGCTGCTTCTTAAAACACTCACCAAACCACAAATTCAATGTTTCCTTTAAGAAAATAATACTACCAGCCATTGAAACCAAATCTAACATCCGACAGTTAATATACTTGAAATCTAGGGAAATAGCAAAACTATGTCAAGATTTTAATGCGGCACGCATTTCATTTTATAACTATGCTATAGTAATAATTTGAATTTTTTATTCCATTGTATATTTTATCTTCTATTTTATATTATTTTTTTTTATGTAACAAACTATTTATTTTTTAAAATATTTTGACAGTTAAAATTTTTTTTATAGGTGAAGAAACGCATAAAAAGAATATGAAATAAGAGATAAACATACAATTGAGACAAAAAATCCGAATGTATATATATATTTGATCAAGTTAAAATCAATCCATACACATGGGCAAAGATAAGTTATAGTCAAATATTTGTCTCGTAATATATTATTAATGATTTTACTTATAGAAAAGAGATTTTAAATAAACATAAATTAATTGTAATTAGTTAACTTAAGGGTATTTAGACTTGCCTGTATCTCGATGAGAACTGTGGAGTAAGCATAAGCAAAAGCAATGTCTCCAATTGCTTGGAAAGCCTTCCACACCTTCTGTGCTGGTGTTACGTCCATCCCAACTGTTGTTCCTGTTAAGCTTGTTCTTGCATGTTCCCCACCTTCATTTTCATAACTCATATATATTACTATCAGATTAGGGAATAAGATAAATTATTAATTATCATAAAAACATAAAAATTAATTAAATTAAATTTACTACCTGCTACTTTTGCTATAGAAAGTCCAAGGCCTATGGAAGAATAGGCAAAAGACATAACTGCAGCAACAATTGAGAGCCATGAAAGCTTGTGGAAGTTTGGTATTTGGCTTAGGATAATTTGGATACATGCAAATATTATCATGTTAGGATTGTTTGATGTATTGCACTTCACATGATGTCCATGCTTGTGGAAACAATTTGAGCTCTTAACAGCCCTGTCAAAATTAATTTTTTTAATTAAAACAATTAATTAAAGTATAAAAAATTAATACTTCATAACTATTAAAATAGGTAACAAAAAATACCAACGCCTGTTGATTTAAGTGATAATGAATTCATTTCCCTTAAATAAAATATTAAGTTTAAGCCTTGTAAATAAAGAATTATAATGAAAATAAAGAATTTATTCTGCAGTTCAATTAATTTTAAAATTAAAAATTAGTTAAGTTGAATATATAGTATAAAAAATTAATATTCTGTTATTCCGAGAATATATAATTCATTAATATCAAATGAATATAATTCGTGAAACGAACATAAATATAAAAATAATTTTACTTTATTAATAATAAAGATATAATTATAATTTCAATAAATATTATTTTTAATTATAATATTAGATTAATCGGATATATAATAATAATTAACTACTTACGTCATGCTAATAGATGCTGTAATAGTATAACCGACTGTGACTCCTACAAGATTCACGTACTGAGCCAATCCACAGAGGTTAACTTTCCGGCCTCCTGTGAATTTATTTACAAAAACAAGTAATGTTTGTTAATGAAATTAAGATTAATTTATAATTAAGTATAGAATTACGATTCACCTAAGTTGGCTCTCACAGCATCCATGTAAGTGTAGTTTCTGTTGCCAGTGACAGGATCAGGGGATCTATAGGAATCGGCAAGAAGAGTTGAAGTGAAAAAGGTGATGGATGAGAACGCCATGAGAATAACTACCCCAGCTACCCAACCCAACTGGGCTATGGCCCATGCCAGAGATAACACTCCTGACCCAATCACAGCGGTGATTATATGAGCACTTGCAGTTAACCATGTACCTTCAACAATCAACATCAACAACAATAATCCTTCAGCTTTCAAGTTTTAAACAAATAACATATACTACCATATCCAAGATTCAAGAAATTGTAATAGAAGAAAAAGAAAATTAAAAAAGAACTATGAGGTTACGAATTCGAAATAGCCATGGAGTATAAATAAATAAAAGAAATACAAGATTCAAGAATTAATCATGGTTACCGGTTCTTTTAGGTCGACCATCATCATCAAGATTCTTGCGAATTCCACCATTTTCATAACCTTCAACGTCTACCTGTTCTAAGTACATGCTGTTATGTTGCATCTCTTTAGCTATCTCTTCTCTGTACTCTATACTCTATGTATGTGCTTCAAGCAACGTTAATAAAAGAAAAAAAAAAGGACAAGACACTGAAATAAAGTTAAAAAAAAGAAAGAAAGTGATTTTGATGGTGACTACCGAAGTCAAGCGGCAATATCTGAACAAAAAAATGAGTCTATAAACTACAGAAAAGAAAAGAAGATTTTTTAAAGAAGACTGGAGAGGTCATAACTCATTAGGGAGATTAAATGACAGAGGAGGTTGGTGGTGTAATTAACCCCTAGTAATATAAGGTCCCCACTCTCTCTGTCTTTGTGTTGTGTAGGACTGTAATTTGGGTTTTGAACCATCCAACAAGAATCTTTTACATGGTAACCACTGACTGTCAAATATTTTTTTTCACCAGAAAACAATATCTCTATCTCCCTTTCAGATTAATTAGTCTATTCTTTTTCCGGCAAGTACTTGCATATACCATAAACGTCCAAGTATCCCTTCTAGAGTCAATTCAAAGAATTTTCTTTCTTTATATACACTTGAGTTTGAGACTATTTAATTCTGAAAATAATTTAGTAGGTTAGTATCATTAAATTAAATTTAATAGTAATATATTTGTTGATGTAACTGATAATTTTAGATTGAATACCAGATTTAGATAATAAAAATTATTGATTCAAAAAATATCGAAATTTAAAATATTTTTAATGAAAAATATAATTTATTTTAAATCAAAAACTGCCTAAGATTTATAAAATATATATAGAGAATAATTTTAAAAAAATTTAAGAGTTTAATATGGTAATTTAATTAAAAAAATAAATCATCATATTTATATAAATAAGTAAATAAAATATAATAAAATTAATATATTAAAAGACGTTATAAAATAAATTTTCTGATAAAAATAAATAAAAAAATAAAAATTATACCCTAAATTATCAAAACATAAGTCTAAATAAAAAAAATTGGCCAAAATTCGTGAGCCGTTGTTCTAAACTTCAAGTATGTTTGTGTCACTCGTACTTATGATTAAGAAAGGAATTCTGATTAAGAAAGGGAACTTATTAAAAATAAATCAAAGTCAATAGTTAAAAAGGGAACTTATTAAAAATAAATCAAAATTAATAGTTAGAAAATAGAGTAATGTGAAAAATTATTAAGTCAATATAATATATTATGTATGATTATGAATTATTAATAATAATTAAATATATTAAATAATAATTATTTAGTAAAATAAAAATAAAAATATATTATTTAAATCATAATATATATATATATATATATTAAAATATCATTAATTAATATATAATATGATAGATAAAATGGAGCTAAAAATTCATCGTAAATGTGATAGGTAATATTTTATTTCCATCCCCTTCACTCTATATAGGTGGAGAAATAATGTTCTTTTTTTTTGGCCTTTTCCACTCTATAATGCAAGGAAAAAGAAACTCTCTAATCCCTAGGAAAAGAAAGAAAATAATAATTACTTAGGCATTTTTCATGGTCAACCCTTCACTTATTATTGGTGGATATGGCTATGGTCTGTTTCTCTAGATACGGGTTTTTTTCCGGCTCCTCTATATCTACTGTATGAATAAAAAAAAAAGTATTATCTACCTCCAAAAAAAAAAAGCTATTTCTATTTTTATAAAAATAATTAATTTAATTAAAATAATAATTTTTATTTTATATTTTTATAAGTACTCTTTATTTATATTAATAAATAATTATCTTAAAATAATTATTATTTAATTTTTAATTCTAATTTTATAAATCAATAAAATTTTATTACTAATAAAATTTCATTTAATATTAAATTTCATAACCTATAAAATTTTAACTTTTAAATATAATAAAATTTCGTTATCAATAAAATTTTATTTAATTCTAATATATATATGTTCTAATAAAATTAATTAATATTATTAATAAAAAATAATATGATGAAATATTAAATAAAAATTATATTAATAAATTAACAAATCAATTATCTATTGAAAAAGAAAATAATTTATAATTTAGCACGAACGTAAAGATATATATATTTTTTTTTTGGTTTAGATGGAGGGATTATTAGTTAATTTTCATCCAAATTTTCTATTGGGATGTTAACTATTCACTGATTCTAATTAAAGGGTAAATAATAATAATAAAGATCTTAACTTTATGTAATGTTTCAGAACAGTCATGTATTCCATGGAAAATTGCCATTGAAATTTCAAATTACTATTATGATGGTGATTGGTGATGTTCTTGTGATCTCATTCAATATTTAAAAATTAAAAATTTTAAATTTTAAATTATTTATCAATATATCACTTAAAATTCTCCATAAAAAAATCCTTGAAAATTCAAAATTTTGTTATTTTTTTTTTAAATTTAAGTTAGTTTGTGTGTTTATATTTTCTCTTTTCAGATGATTCAGTAATACATTCCTAAATTTAATTTATAAATCCATAATTATCTATAGGGTGCTTACAAAGAATTCAACCCAAAATCTGTTACATTTCATTGATGTACCCTATTTCATGCTGACTGCTGAGGTGCAGTGAGTTCATAAATGGTGGTTTTTTTTTTTTTTTTGAGAGGTCATAAATCTTTGCTTATGTCAGCATCAAATTCTCCTAGATGACAAATCAAACACTCTGTAGTTTAATATTTAAAACTTCTCTCTCTATTTTCTTTGCCCCTTATATCTTAGACTCCTATCTTTCTAGTTCTTACTGGAGACAACACCAAATCTACTATTTTTCTTTAATTTTATGTTTTATTTTTCTTTTTTGGTATTTTTTGTTATCTTTACACCTTTCATAATGCTTTTATCATTTGAATGAATTTTTATTGCTTCTAAGATTCATTAATAATAAATTTTATACAGAAATTTAATTTGATTTTTTTAAAGATTAAAATTTTCTTATAAAAAATAATTAACTCAGTTTATCTGTAAATTAAAATTAATTATAATAATCACTTTTCATCAATTTTCTTTTTAAGTGAACCGGACCGCACTCATTATTTACTGTAGATTGAGTCTTATCTCGGTTTACTGAGCGTTCATGTCTCTCATCCATTGTCCCTGAGGCACCAAAAATGGTCTTCTAGAATCTGCACCGCTACTTTATAACATTTCAGCAAAAAGAGGATAAGGATTGACCACAAATCGACCGTATAAGTTAGGGAAATCATCGAGAAAACGACAGCCCCCATTTTAGACCTTCTTAGAACTTGTAGAAACTCATTTTTCAATTGCCAACTTCATCTCCTCATTTATCAAACACCTCATTAACTGCATGTGCAGACCGGCAGCCGCATTGTTTGTGATTAAGATTGGATGTCAATAATTGGAAACTTGATTGGATTTAAACCTCCTCCATGATTGCATTAATAATCAATCATCAGTTTTTACGCTTGATCCACTACTTTTGATATTGAAATTTGAAAACTCCACAATATAATATAGCCCCAATTTTGGCACTAAATGCATGAATCTAAAGGTTCCAACCTTGAATATGAATTCATGGGTCCATCTTTAATCTTTTTTACCTTAATTCTTAAATAAATACTCCATCCATTTTATATATAAGAGTGGTATAAAATTTAAAAGGAAAAATTCTCGTGTGTGTGTATATATATATATGAGCTGTACAAAATTAAGAAGGAGAAATTCTCGTTCAATTTAAATTCATTTACGTTCATAATTCATTAGAATTAACATATAATTTAAAATACGCTGTTAATTATCTCTAATTGATTTTATATGTTTTAATCCTATGTTATTGGATAATTTGCATTGGAGCAATCAAACTCAATTTTTTACTTATTATTGAACCATTTTTCATCATCATCGTAGATCCAGCAAAGAATGTATATATACAATTTCTCCTTTAATAAGCGCGCGCGCGCGCGCACACACACACACACACACATATATATATATATATATATATATATATGTTCTGTGTTTGATTGAATTACTTAAGAGTAAGGTAGATAAGTTTAGTAGGATCCATACCAATTCTCTTTTGATAACAGTATATATTCAACTTGTTCAATCTCATTGGATTGAAATATGAAAAATATTACAAGGCTTCGAGTTAGTGTTTTTCAATATATCATTATGATAAAATTTTCATCAATTTAATAAGAATTATAAAAGAAATAATTATTTTTATTATATAACCTATAATGTTTTAATGAATTTTTATAATCTAAATAAAAAATAACAAATTAAGAATTTCAAAAAATAACTCTCGCATTTAATTGCTTCATATTATCAATTTATTGATATGAGTTAATAATTTATTTAAATGAGTGCTTATCTCATCATTCAAGATATTGATATTCCTTTAAAATATATATATATATATATATATATAAAATGTGTATCCTTCACATAAATATAAATAAATTAATATAAAAAATAAGTTAAATAAAAAAAATATATTAATAAAATTATATTTCATTATAATCACTATCATTTTAAATAATAGGTAAGAATTTTTATTTTATATTTATTATTTTATTTTTAAATTTATTTATTTAATATTATTTAAATTTTTAATTTTTAATTAAAAAAATCTTATACATATAAATAAGAAATTACTTTTTTTCAGAAATTACATTAATAAAATTATGTCATACTAATTATCATTTGTCATATATAATATAGGATAATGATTCAAAGCTAGTACAAATTCAAATATTCCTTTAACGTATACCATTATTGCATGTGTCATATCATCCGGCAAACGTTTGGAAGCATATGTTACATTATTATTTTGTTGTAAGACATTAAGATTTGCAAATGTATGATGAAATTGAAATATATAAGGGACAAGTGCTCCAGAAAAACCCCATGACATGTCCTATAATATAGTGTAGTGTACCTATTAAGAGATAGATAATTAATTTTGGCGTTGGCATATACATAGGCATAGGCATAAACATGAAACATGACAAACAACATTTAATGTGGAAATCAATCCTTGTTTCCGTTGGTCGAAGCAAACCCCATCACTCTTAATTTCTTTGAAAATGAAATGCAAACCATAGTTTGATATATATATGTTGTATTATTTTGCATGGCCTAATTATAGAGAAATGGACAAATCCTTAATGGGGTCCTTTCTAATTTGATTTAATTCTGACTACAATTTTAATTTGGGATCACAAATTTACCCGCACACTAACAAATTAATTTTAAATATATAGAAAATTAAAATTTTTTATGTAAATATAAAAAATTTAAAAAAATAATTATAATTTGATCAAAATTATATAAAAAAATTAAATTTAAATTGATTAAATAAAATATTTTTTATAAATTAATAATAATTTTTTTAAATTGAAATGACTCAAACTTATATAAATCTGGCACTTCTCTATTATTGACTTCAAGCGTCCCAACCCTAACCATATACACTTTTTCACATATTCATATTTTATATTGGATTAATTACTTTGGTTGTTGTGTTTTTTTTTTATATTATATAAAATAATTTTTATATTTTAAAAATTATATTAAATAATTCATATATTTTAATTTTATTAGATAAATGAGTCCTTATAATAATCAAACATGAGACAATTTGTTTATTTTTTTCAGTTTTTTCCCTTTATTATTTTTTTTAAAAGGACCAGAAAAACTAATTGTTTAATTTGAGACTTACTGTTGGGTTGAGGGTGGCTGCTGTGTTAAAAATACAGTAATTTCTATTGTATAGATTTTTTAGTATTTAAAAATTTTTATAAAATTTTTTAAAAATTATAATATTATAATATTTATTGTAATGAATCCAATGACATATTTTTTATACGAAATAAAAATCAAATATATCTAAAAACATATGTTAGAAATATGTTAAATATAGACGGTTAGATTTTAACGGTTTAAATTTAATACATTTATATTACATTTTTTGAATCTATTTAATTTTTATTTCATATAAAAAATATGTCATTTGATTCGTTATAACAAATACTATAATATTATAATTTTTAAAAAATTTTATAATTTTTTTTTAAATTTTTAAAAACCTACATAGCAGGGGTTACTATGTTTTTGGTACAACAACCCCTTCAACCATTTGTTGTTTAGATTTTTATTTTTTTAGAGTGAATTATTGGCTGAATTAATTTTCTTTTTTGTGTGTTGTCTTTGTGTCACTCTAAATTCCAATCTAATCCACCCATTAGCAAGAGGTTCTTTAATCACAACTATGCTTTAAATGATTGATCGTGATGGATTTGAAGCCAATATTGTGGTTTCTTTTGAATCTTCATATCTCAAAATTTTTACGGAAATTAAAGATTTAAAGACATATATTCTTTTATAATTAATAAAGTATAGCACCTACAATAATACATTTTATATAGGAAAAGAAAATTAATTAAGTAAACAATAATTGATGGTCCACATTTTCGTCATGCTTGTTGAACTTCTGTCATACGGATTAATTATGAATCTAATCTCAATTAGAGTTTCAAAGATTTAATTGATGATTTTATCATTTATTTTGTTTTTATCTTTAATTTTTTTACTATTTTCCTTCTTCCAACACACATGTATTGACTCAACCTTAACATACATATCACTAACCTTTTTATTAATAATCCTTCTATTTCAAAAAAAAAAAAAAAAGTCATAATTTCTTTTTGGAATATTTTAATTTAATTATTCTATTTTCTAATTTAAATTATATTTTATCTTAAATTAACAATAATATTTTCATTAAAAATGTGTTGAAAAATATAAAAATTAATTGAAAGATATAGAATATGAGAGAATTAGAAAAATTGAGAGAAATTAAAATAATTAATGAGTTAAAATAATACATAAATTAGAAAGATTAAAATAGATTAAAAAAAAAATTCTAAATAATCATGTATTTTATACTTATGATTATTTTAAGATGGAGAGAGTATTAGAAAGAGCTTCAATAATTATGACTTGTAAAATTTAAATTTTGTTATCAAGTACGAAATTAGGAAGTTAATTTAAATTAGTCGAGAATTAATTCTATAAAAAAATTAGAGTTTAAATAGTTAAATGAAAATTTTTATAAAAGTTTTTTTTTTTTTTTCTGGATTGATCATATTCATACATAACTCCACCCCTATTTATCTAGTATTCGGGTTGAGGGGGATTGATATGTTAAAAATATATTAGCTCATTCTGTATTATTTTTTAGAGTCTAAAAACATTTGTAAATTTTTTTAAAAATCATAATATTATAGTATTTATTGTAAGTAATCCAATGACATATTTTTTATATAAAACAAAAATCAAATGGATCTAAAAACATATGTTAAAAGTGTGTTCAATCTAGACCATTAGATTTTAACAGTATAGAGTTAATACACTTATATTGTATTTTTTGAATCTATTTGATTTTTATTTCATACAAAAAATATGTCATTGGATTCGTTACAATAAATATTATAATATTATGATTTTTAAAAAATTTTACAATTTTTTTTTGAACTCTAAAAAATCAACACATCATGAGCTAATGTATATTTGATATATCAGCCCCTCAACCCCTAGTATTCACTCCTCAATATTAATTACTCCCTTCATTTTTTATATATATGTCATTTTAGGGAGGGATATATTTTTTTTTTATATAAATTATTCTCATATTTTAATATTATATTTATTATTTTTTTTTAATTTTATCTCTAATTAAAAATCAAAAATATATTTTCAATTAATTTTATAATCAATAAAACTATATAATAAATAGAATCATCCAAAACAATTTATATAAAAGAATGATTGAAGTATTAATCATGAACGTAACTTTTTGAGGAAATTCTATGATTCGCTCATGCACATGCGGTAATAATTATTCACCATATCAATGCCTTGATATTTGCCTTGAAAAATTAAGTTTGATTTGCAATGTTTTCCCCTGACTATGATAACTATATAAATGTCTTGATCTTCTCTGCTTCCTTCCTACACCATACTCAATTCCTTGTCGTTAGGTCTCACAAAGTCACAACCCATTCGGAAAATTTCTCAAATGTTAAATTTAATTGAATAATTTTCCTTTACCATTGAGAAATCTAATAACAATATAAAAGTCCCATTAAACAATTATGAAAAGAGGATAGGCTTGTGGTCTACAGTTGTTCACTGCCCATATGTGACGTTCTTATAAACGTTGTGTAGTTTCTTTCTTGTGATGACTAACTATGAAAATCCAATACTCTAGATAGAACTATAATAAAAGTCATTTGAAGTGTTATAAATTGTTGTGTAAAAAATACTACTTAAATTTTTTTATAATTACTCCCTCCATTTTTTTTATTTGTTATTTAAATTTTTATACGTGCTTATTAATTAGATTCAAAATAATTTATTTAAATTTATATCTTTAACTTTATTTTAAATTAAGTTATTATATTCTAATTAAGTATTATAAAAATAAAATAGGAAAAAGTGGATAAATACTTTTTTGAAAATTTAAAATAATAATTAAAAATATAAATAGATAAATTTCTAAATCAATAAATAAAAAAAAATAGAGGAAATAGAATTGAAGATTTTTTGGTAATTCATATATAATATTAATCAATAATTAACTCATAAAGTGAATGTAATAATTAATTATTTAAATAATAAAGTATGTATTATAATTAATATATTGATATATTAAATTATTATTAATTAATTTATAATATGAGAGTGTTGATCAACAAATTTTCCGAGACGAATATATTGAAACTTGGTGACATTAACAAAAGAAGAAAATCCAATGATTTGTTTCTGTTGACTAAAAAGAAATTATCCAAGAAGCCCATCCAGGTGTTTTAGAGTTAGGCCCAATTATGCTGGACCTAAACAATTATATTCATCAAGTACCTGGGCCTAGTTGACCTAAAGACTGTTTTTAAACGGGCTAGAACCCGACTCAATAGCCACGCCTACTGATTTTGCCACAAAACAATGGAAAAGCGTTTGATAAAATGTTGAAAGACGGATGAAAAGGATCTCGAGATCTTTCTATATTTCTAGATTCTTAAAATCCTTTCTTCTCAGAGAATTTATAGATCTAAACAGGTTTTTGCTCTCTATTGTTGATCAATTTTTTTTAAATTAGTTTGAAATTTTATTACATTGCACGCTTCTAATGATATAATGCTTTTTAATTTTTTTAGTATTTTTTGAATCTTTTATTTGTATAAAAAAAATGAAAAATAATTTATTATTTTAATCTTATGAAAGAAAAACAACGAGAGTAAAAAAAATGATATTTTTATAATTTTTATTTTACATTTTTTTAAAATTCTTATTTTTTTTAATTTAAAAATAATTTTTTTGCTTCTAAAAATTAAATGATAAAATCTAATTTCTTTTCATTTCTCCTTCTTATTAGCCAATCAAATAATGAAAATTTTTTCTATTTTCATTCTTTTTTTTTTCTCTTCATTTCCATTAAAATAAATATAATATAATTTTTAAAAAATTAAAATAATAATTGAGTTTCGTATCTTTACTCTAAATTGAAAAGTGTAATTATTTCTTAATTCACTTATCTTTGTTTTATATTAGATTAATTGTTAACAAATTGATTATGAGAATATAAGATTATGAATGGAGGAAATATGAACTAAATCAAATTTCATTGTGAAATTCTTTTTCTTCATTATCACATTTGCATTTTGAACAATTCTTTGCAGCTATCAAGTATCATGGTTGTAAAAGAGGGAGAATTTTGGGAGCTAAATTGTAGAGAGAGGAGTTTTTCCAAAGAACAATAACCACCGTTGAAAATTGTGGTTTATCATGTTCCTCTTAATGAGATAAGCTTCGTAGAACTTCTCTAATCTTTATAGGCAATATTTTCAGTGCGCTCTAGATTGGAATATTTAGCTTGAAAGAGCGAGAATGCAAGGCTTGGGGACTTTTGATATCCTGTGTTTCAAAACATTATGGTTATTGGCATAAAACCTGAAATTGGGCTAGTGGTACCCTGCCCAATGCAAAGTCCCATCTGGCTATAACTAATATGATGGCCAAGTGGGACACTGTGCAAGAGCTTGCCATTTACATCCATAGGTTTCACTACCTTGACCTTTTTTAGCAAGGGTATATATATCAAATTATCAATAGGCATATATATATATATATATATATATATATAAAATTGTATATAATTTAGAATGTTTAACTTTGTTAGATCATATAAAAGACCATAATTTTGTTTTATTATTTTAATTGAAAATACTTTTTATATATTAATAAATAAAAATATTTTATTATATGTCTAAATAAATAATATTTTGATTGATATATTTTATTAATTATTTATAGCAATATTTTTTCGTTTTCACAAGATTAAAAGCGTAATTCGTCACCCACGACATATAACGTTAAGATAGAGATAAATTTAACATGAATTTTATTTTTTTACAATTATATTCTAATTTTTTTATTAATTCTATCCTAATTTGAAATTATAATTAAATTATATCCTAAGTCACAATAATACTAAAATTTAATTATAATTTTTTATTAAGTCACCTTATGGTCTGTAAATTTATTATAGAGATAAGATATAATTTTAACTCTTATATTTAGTTTTATGAGCATATTAACTTTTAATATTTTTCAAGATATAATTTTAATTTTAACGTTATTAAAATTTGTAATTTTGATCATTTTTTCCGTTGACTTCAATCCATGAGCCTCACACAGATTAAAAGATAATTAATAAATTATAATTTAATTCTTAAATTTTTATTTATTTATAAAAAAATATTTTTTAAATTAAATATATAAAAATAAAATTAATTAATAACTAAATAAAAATTAATTATTTTATTTAATTAAAATTAAAATAAATATTATTTTTAATTTAAAATTACTTTTTATTAAATTAAAATAATTAATTTTTATTTAACTATTTACTTTTCTAAAATTAAAAT
>CANXYC012302015.1:0-18469 GCA_948193065.1 Aleurites moluccanus
TTCTTTTATTTATTTTTTTTTATTATTTTATTTATAAAAAAATATATATATAAATATATATATATATATATATATATATATATATATATATATATATATATATATATATATATATAAAGATCGATTCAGTTATTTCAAATATTTTCTAAAGAAAATTAAATCGAATTAAAATTTAAATCAAACCTAACTAATCAAATTAAGTTCAATTCAATTCGATTTCGGTTGGTTCAATTTTTTTTACTCAGCCGTATCATTCACCGTTGCCCATTCTAAATCATTCTCCTTTGCCAGCGGTCATTTGCTGCTGCTCCATTGTTTGCCATTTCTCTTTCTCACACATATGTCGTCACTTATTTTTATTTTATTATTATTATTATGTTGAATAGTTTTTCTTTACTTGGAGTTAGCTTAATAATTATGAAATTAATTATATGAAATTGTTGTTGTTGTTGATTAGATAATTTATATATGAAATTTATTAAATTGATTGGATGGAATTGTTGTTATTGATTAAATGATTTTATAGATGAAATTGATTTGTTTCTTAGTAATTTAGTTTAATGATAATTTTATATTAATTGTTAATTTTTTTATTTTTGTTATTAGGATTTATCTTTGAATGTTCTTAATTGTTATGAGAAGCAAAATTTTTTGTTAAACCACAATAACTTCTTTTAAAAAATTGACATTTATTTAAAATTATTTATTATTTTAAATTTATATCAAGTCAAACAAATTAGGTTATTGACTTAGGCGAGTTGATCTACGTATTTGAATCGTTTGAATTCAAATCATTTTGTGTTATATTCAAAGGGCGAGTTAGATATTATATTTGAGCTTTCAAGAATATGGATGACCTTTATATTTATCCGATGATAAGTCTACTTATGATGATAGTTGGCTCATATGTAATAGTTTTCGGTTTATTTATGACTACATTAAGGAACAAGAATATGGATGATCTCCTAATGATTCTAAAAATACTCAGGTTGTGAGTATTTTAATAACAACCGAAGCCAAGTGAACAAGAAATCAAAATTAAAAAACTCAAGTGCAATGATCGTGTATAATTTGAGCTCAAAGATATGGAAATTAGTTGTTCATTTGAGCAACATGTTAATACGTATAATCAAGTGCAACTACTTGATAATAAAATTTCAATTTTTGAGTGGCTGCAATTAGTCATAAACTCGTATAATAAGAGTTCAGTTACAAAATAATAAGAAAGATTTTGATTCGATTTGACTCAAATAACTTAATATTTAAGTACCATTTATTTTAAGTATGTCTGATTTATATTAGAAGATCGCACCCTAAAAAATGACTCTTATTTATCAAGGGGTCGCAATCTAGAAAATGAGGGGTCGCAGTCTAAAAAATGATCGAGCCTAATTTAATATTTAATTTGTAATAATAAATATTCGGCTCATTGAATGACTTTATCATAGAGCCAAGGAAAATTTAAAAAAAAAATAAAATTGGTTTAATGTTATTCTTATACATGGATGATTTTATGACAAAGGAAATTAAGTGGTAACTTGAGCTAGGGGACGAACCACTGGCTACAGGATCGGTGCGGTCTATATTAGACTACATGGATCATACACGACTATTGTCATGGCCGAACCTTTATGGCAAATTGAACGAGACACGTGTCTTGTGTGGAGAATAACTATTGATTTCTTCACCTCAAATAGGGCAATGCATGTATTATAACCAATCCAATAAAGTAATTTGCAAGAAATTTCTTGCCTAAATTACTTGATCTAATAAAGTTTTATTCACCATTTGTATGAAATTGATAAAATAATATGGTTACTTCCAAAAAAAAAAATGATAAAATAACATGTTCGGTCTAGAAAAATGGATCAGTGGACCTGGCAAACATGTAACACATTTACTAAGGAAAAAATATTGATGGCAGAGCAAAGGAGGCTAGCTAAATGATGAAGGTCATTGACCTGGATTTGCATTTTAAGTGTAATAGCTAGGCTAAGTTTAATAACGGATAGACTAGGACGATTCCTTGTGCGTACATGGCTTCATGTATTTATACAGACCAAGATGATTCATTGTTCATGTATCGTTTAACAATTGGCATGAAAGGAGAATCATTGGTTCCATTTTGTGCTAATCCTCGTTCCTGCAAATATTGGAGACTTGAGCTAGTAATTGGTTATCACTTTGCTATTAATGATTCAACACTACTTCAATCTCCCACGTGTAAAGATTTGAACTTCAATTCCTAATATAAGGTCTTTAGCTTCTTATTAAGTTTAATCTTTATGCAATCAAGTTAATAGAATGTCATTAACAATAGTAAGATAGAATAATTCTATGATTAAAGCCCTCCACCTTTTTCCATTAATTGATTCTGAAAATATGAACTAAATTTTATCTTTGATTTTTCACTTTCCATCAAATACCATCACACTTTAATTTTTTTTTTTTTTAATTTAAATCAATATATGCTCATATTCATTGTCATCCAATTAAGTCTATTCTTTTTATTTTTATCAGAATAGTTCTAGAAAATCACTTAGCAATCAAGAGGGAGTGAATTGGTTGTTTTAAAAAAATTAATAACTTAAAACAATAAGGAAAAGAATGACAGAAAATTCACACAAGAAATTTATAGTGGTTCAGCTAAAACAAGTTTACGTCTACTACTCAATATTATACTTGAGCATTTCACTAACTTTAATCATTTTTATAGGTTCACTACAATGTGTTTTACAAATAGGCTCACATACAACCCTAAAATATTACGAGAGATGAGAAAAAATTATCCAATAACTTTTACTCGATTCTCAAAAATTAATTACATTTCAACAATCTTAAAGAATAACAATTACTTCTCTTTATAATAGAAAACTCAAATATAAGCTAAAAAACACATGAATACTCAAAAATGTGAATTAATGCAATAATAATAGTTGTTGTTACCTTTTTAACTTTATATCAACTCATATAAATAGTTTTCAGTTTAAAAGAGTCGTTTGAGTGCATTTAATGTAAATTTTCGTACTTGCAACGTTATTTTTCTATCAATTTTTGAAGTGTAGCGACAGCTACACAAGGAGTAGTGGGCGCTACTAAATAAGTAGCGAGGGGCTACTTGACTTGTAGCGGGCGTGACTCTTCCTGAAATGAAGATCTTCACGGCCACGACTTTCTCTGTAGCGACAGTGAATACCATAAATAGTGGGCGCTACTTAACATGTAACGGATGCGACACTTCTTTGAATTTCTCCAAAATGCTTTTGTGTATCTGAACTCTCTTAGTAGTGGGCGCTACTACTCTACTCCTTTAACCCTTGAGCTTTTGGACCTTTTGGTCTTGAAGCTTGCGATAGTGAAATGATTGTAGAGGCTACTACTCAACTTCAATTTATGTAGGGGCGAGGACTTATGTAGGTAGCGGACGCTACTTAATTAAATAGCGGGGGTTACATAACTTGTAACGGGCGCTACTGAAATCTATTTTCCAACTTTCAGCTATTATGTCTTTTAGATCACTTTGTAGCGGCTCTACTGCTGCGTAGCGGGGGCCACTTATCCAGTAGCGGGGCTACATAAACCTCTTCTAAGATTTTGCCCTCATTAAATTTAAGTAATGTGCGCTACTCCCTGAAGTGGGCGCTACTACTCTACTCCTTTGACCCTTGAGCTTTTGGACCTTTTGGTTTTGAAGCTTGCAACAGTGAAATGATTGTAGTGGTTGCTACTCAACTTCAATTTATACAGGGGCGAGGACTTATGTAGGTAGCGGATGCTACTTAGTTAAATAGCGGGGGGTTACATGACTTGTAATGAGCGCTACTGAAACCTATTTCTCAGATTTCAGCTATTGTGTCTTTTAGATCACTTTGTAGCGTCTGCTACTGCTGCGTAGCGAGGGCTACTTATCCAGTAGCAGGGCTACATAAACTTCTTCTAAGATTTTGCTTTCATTAAACTTAAGTAATGGACGCTAAAAACCAACAATTAACAATCTGAAAAAGTGAACCTTGTATTTAATCAAACAAACAATATTAGAAATTTAATTAGTTGTTTGTACCCATTAAAATGAGCATGTTAAAACACTAAAAATCTAATAGTTTTTAATACCAATTTCTTAGGAATTGATGTCAATATCTCATGTTCTCTTCCAAATTTCTAAATTCAATCACATTCCAAGTTAAACAGTTCATATCATCTATCTTATTATATATCTTATTTTCTGTTTCATACTCAATTTATACGCTATATCATTTTTTTTAAAGTGTTTTAGCAGTCTTCATAGATGATATAGCACATAACAGAGAATATAAGATAGGAAATATAACCCACAATGGAACAAATAATCTACACTAAATATTCCTGTCTATATGTTCTTCATTTGTTTAAAAAAAAGCAAATATTTATAATCAATTTGTTGAAATTCATATGAAATTACTCAAAATTAACAACAATGCATGAATAAATTTCTATTCGAAGTGTATAAATTGAGCTTACCCAATATCAAATTTCACTCAAAATCATTCAAAAAAAATATGGGAAATCAACCCAATTACTAAAATCATCAAATCAGTTCAATTACCAATTGGGGTACCAGCGAGTCTCACTCCTGTAAACTTGTGTAACCCACGGACAAATGTGCACATCAAAATTGATGAATTGGAAGGCATAAACACTACTCCCCTCTCTCCAAAGTCTATCAAATTGTCAAGTTTCTCCACAAATTGATGATAGGGGAAGAATTATAATCACATTGGAATGTTAAGGATGGCAGCCGTAGCTTTAAACCAGGGGTATTTGCGGATTGGGTTAGTGCGATTTTGCCATCACATTTAATTCAACTTTATATTGCGAATTAAAAATTTATTAATCCAATCCAATTCGTAATTATGGATCAGATTGGATATGATTGTGCGGTTTTATATTATATAACTTATAATTTTTTTTATCTATTATTATTCTATTTTTAAAATATGAGAAATTAGTATAATATGTTAAATTTTATAAGTTAAATAATATTTAAAAAGATAAAAAAATTTCTTTTTCAAATCTAAATTTTTTAAAAAGATATTCAGATATTTATTTTAACAAGAATAAATTATTGAAAAAACCTCTTAATTTAATAAAATATGTATCTTACTTTTATTATTTATTATAAAATAATTTTTAGAAACTAAACTAATCAAAATTAAAATATATATAAATTTTAGAAAGTTATTACTAATTTATCTTTTTCTAAAATAATAAATTTTTTTATAATAATATAAATTTAATTTTTATTTTTCTTGATTTATAGAGAGAATTGAAAATGTAATTTTTTTTTTAAATAATATACAAGAACTAAAAATTATACACATTTTATACACATTTTTTATGAGATACTGTCTATATATAAAGTAAAATACCCGAGTTAAAGTTTTTTAGTTAGTTCGGATATAATCACAAAAATTAGGTTATATTTATTAATACTTAACATATTTAATATTGATATGCATATGAAATTATTATAAATATATTACATTCAAGTAATCTAAGTTTTTTTAACTTGGGCTATAAAGGCAACATTCAACTCAACTTATAAAATGCGAATTAAAATAATTTTGAACTAACTCAACTCATAGCACTCAATAAATTATGGTTTAACTGCAGGTTGAGTTGAGCATTTTATGAACATCCTACTTTAAACATCAATAGAAATGAAAGGGAAATAGGAAAGACAGCCTTGGATTAAACTTTATCAATAGAAAATCTCACAACTCTCATCATTTTTTTAAGGTGATCTTAGGCTTGAACGAGTTGAATAATCTAATGGCAGTAGATGGATGGATGGTGGCCCGTGGTGTGGTGTTGAGTGGAGGGGCTGTGATAGCTGGACTCTCGCCATCTTCCCTTCTCGCTCCTCCTCTCTCTCTCTCTCTCTCTCTGTTTTTCTCGATCTTCTGTTTTCATTATTATTATTTTTTTTAACTCTTGTTCATTACTTATAATTAATTGAAAGAAGTAAAATAACAAGAATTGAAATTGGTATAGTTAAATGCTGACAAACTTAGATTAACATCTACATACTTTTGAAGATATCAAATAATGCTGATAAAAATTAAACTTTATATTATTGCTTGTATAGTTTATTTTACAATCTATAATGGGGTTGATCCCCTGGCATTTTTATCTTACAAATATTCTTATACCAAATTAAAGAAACAAAAAATTGTGTCCCAAAAAAATTGTGATCTCCTCCAAATTTGATCCTTTTCCTGTATAAATAAATTTAATCTCAATAATCTTCTTGATTTCTGTCATGTTCTTGTATATCTACTTAATCTGTATCTTGAATTCTTGATATTCAACTAAATCTTGAATTCTTGATCCTAATATCAATGATCTTGAATTCTTGATATTCAGCTAAATCTTGAATTCTTGAATTCTTGATCCTATTGCCAATGATCTTGAATTCTTGATCCTATTACCAATTGCTTTTGCAAGAGTTTGCTTGCACGTTGATCTGCCAAGTCTGCTTGCGCAATGATCTTCCAAGTATGCTCGCACATTGTCTTAGACTAAACTATGCTTTGAGTTAATCTTTGATTGCTACTAACTTCTGTTTCTGCAGATTGCTCTTCATTCACTGCGGCAGAATGTGGCTTCACAGAACCATCTAAAGAATTTTGTTCTTGCTCATGACGAGCTTTAATTGTCCATATCAGAACCAAAAATACCATGCTTAACGACAGAAACAGCAGTGACCCCCACACCATTCGAGCATACTTTTTCAATGGTTTGCAGTGGTTTGCAAGTATCTCAGAAAATGCATCTTTCGCTGATTGGCATTCTATTAAACTTTCCATCCCTGGATACACATTTAGTAGATTCTGAATTGAAGTTGTGTAAACCTTCACTGTTCTGAAGTCATTTATTGATATGAATTGTCCAGCGCTACATTTTCCATTAATGGTATCAGAACAAGTAAGTGGCTCCAATATCTTCAAAAAAGTGGAGGAGACATTACTAGTTAGAAGATGGGAATAGTTAGTCAATAAACATGAAAATAATAGTAGTTGGTTGTTGATCTCAATGTACCTTTGGGATGTCTCCAATTCGAATTGTATTGGCAGGGCAATTATCTGCTTGGTATTGATACTCTGGTGGTCCTGAGAAAGGATTACAGACTTGTATTTCTGATATGTTTTCATTCACCTGCAAGGTTTCCAGCAGAAGAGAAATATCACTTGACAATACCAAAATTTTATTAATTCAATGCGAAATGAAACAAATTGAAATGCAATATTTTAAGTTTAGGCTCAAAATGATTATGACATTAGCTTCATGTTCACATACATTATTTAGGACATTTAGTACTTCAAATTCATGTAATGATTAATAAAATGATTGTAGTGAATATCCTGCTGTTAATATGCAATAGAAATTTGTAATCAAATCTACCTGATTAACAACGTTGTAGATCTCTGCGCTGACATCTGTCAATATTGGCTTTGCACTGAGCAATTCATCGCAAGGAAGGATCGAACTCAAGCTGTTGTTATAGGGATCTTTTTGGAAGTTTTCAAGAGCTGTACATGTATCACCTGAAAACCTGAAAAGTTTTGGATTTACCTTTCATTATTACTCAAAAACTTCAATCTGTTTACTATCATGATACAATTTTCTTTCCAAGTCACTCCTAAAACACTTGAATAAAGATATTGCAAAAATTGAAGAACTTTTAACTTACTTTCCTAAGAAGAAATACAGTCCAAAGAATGCCCAGCATAAAGCAGTTAGGATCCAGCATAGTACAATAAGCCTGCAAGTGCAAGAACAAAATCAATATATGACAGTACTTGAAAAATAGTTCTCTTCAGGAAATGTATTATTTCAAGCCAAGTTTAAATGGTTTGCTTGCTTTACTTACAGGTGAAGCGCTCTTCGCAGCCTCAGAGTTCCGCAAGCTGCAGTACAATTATTCCAAATTCAGTGAAAATCGTTTGATTCAATTAAAGGACTATCGGCGCAAGCCAAGCAAATTTTTTTTTTTTTATTTCAAAATAAATTTTAATTTTTATCTGTTTAAAAAAATTGTATGCATTGAACACTACAAAAAGTTACTCCTCTTAACAACAGAGTAGATATATGCTGCAGGAAAACAAACAAAAACTTGATATTAACCAGAATTAGCAGCAGTACCACCTGATGCATAAAACCCTCTAACTAAATGTCTTTATTAACACTATAATAAATAATACATATACTGTTAGTTAGAACTAACAAGCCAGAAGACACATAACTAGACATACCTGAAAGAGCAATCACAGCAGCAAGGTTCAAGGAAATTACCACAGTTGTTATTATATACCTGCAATCATACATCCCAACATACTTCAGAGAAGCCCAAGTGGAAAATTTTCACTTTACTGGTGTGTAATTAGAGATAAACTTACACTATCTTGAGACCCTTTTCGATCAAACGCCTATTTTTCCTTGCTTGCCTTTGAATATCAGCAGCTTGATCATCAAGTCTCTTTGATGTAGAAGTAAGGAAAGTAGAAGCTTCCCTTGCACTTACATTGGATGAATCTAAAGTATCTCTTATTTCTTTCATTGCTCCTGTTGTATTATATATTGTTCCTGATGCACCATTTGCTGTATCAATGATAATGTTCACAACAGTTCTTGCTCTCGAACGAAATCTTTCACTCCCTCCAAGGACTAATCCAGATGCAGTTCTGAAGATATTATTCATTAGTCAAAAATCTTGCACTATAAAAAAAATATTAATTTAATAATTAACAGGAAGTATATACTTATTAAAACATGTTAATGGTATTTCCAAATACTAACAACATATTGATGATGTTGTCAAATGTATTCATAGGCAGATGTAGGAATTTTAAGAAGGAAAAACACTTTCATATATAGGAACTGACGTAAAAATTTTAGAAATTGATATTATAATAATAAAATAAATTTATTTAAAAAATATAAAATAATAATAAGCACCATAAATATATTTTAATTAAAATTAATTAAAAGTCATTACAATATTATAAGAAAGGAAATGAAAGAAAATGAAGAAAAATAAAAGAAAATTGGAAAGAGATGAAGGAAAAAAAAAGAAAATGAAGAAAAATAAAATTAAATAGTTTTTTATTAGAAATTAAAGAGTTAATTTTTTAAAATTTAAGGATTATTTTAGTAATTTTATCTAATTTTAGGGACTAAAATATAATTTAACATAAAAAAATTTTAAAAATTAAGGGAGTACGTATCCACTTGACTTCATGTGCACCTGTCTATAAATATATGCAATGATGTTGTCGAAGAATTTTAGTTACAGAGATTTTATTTATCGAATATGCTGTTAAAAATGTTATTTGTTGCAGTGTTATAACATTTTTTAAAATGTGAACTGGAGTAAAAAATAGGCATTATCACTTACATTGCCAAGATGGTGAACAAAAGAGCCAAGAGAACAGGACCAAGATAACATTGTTTATGGCGAGGAAATCTTTTCTTCAATTTTCCATTCCTTGTAGTTTTACAACAGTATGTTGTTGCTAGCAGAAAACTTCCATATAAAATTCCTGCTAAAAGCCAGAGAACCCCAATTGCATACCCATAAATTCCTGTAAATATACTTGACTGCAAAAAATTAAAATTAAAATTAAAATTAATGCTGCAAAGTAGAGAGTTTCGTGCACTAAAAAAAAGAAAAAGAAAAAAGAGAGAGAATTACACTCCAATAGTGTTTGTTGGTGAGATCATATCCTCCTCTGTATTTTTTGAAATTGTTAAGTGGATCCACTCTAACAGTGTTATCAGACTGTGAGACATTATTTATTTCAAGGAAATTTGTACCTGAGAAAACCAGACAAATTTCAAGATTGAACCATATTAATTTAGAATCTTAATTAAATAATGACATAATTAAAGATTAAGGAAAGAAAATGTATGCAATGATTCACTTTACTTTCAACTTCAGTAATCCTTTATTCTTTTCCCCCCTTTCTTCTCTTTGCCTTTCTTTTGGCTCAATTGATTTATTTATTATTTTTCTTGATAATGATAATTAAATAATTTATTTTCCTAATATGAACATTTTCAATCAAAATGGTAGCTTTCAAGAATATGTAGGAGAAGTAAAATGTAAATTTCACAAGTTTTTTTTTTTCCTTTCTTTCTCTTGATTAATTATATAATATAAATAATTAAGGGCATGTGCTCATAGGCAAGTGCCTTTTATTTGAAGTTTGCTTCTAAGGGTGAAATTGCACTTTCTTGCAAGTCACAACCATTTGAATTGCTTAATATCCATTTAATCCCAAGTTCTTAGAACTGCCTTTATATTATGTATGATTAAAATAAACTCTTAATCTGTTATCAGATTGGGTTTTTGATAGTTAATCAACTACTATTGACTCAGCATGACAACATCCACAGACATAATCTAGTGACAACGTTTCTCGACTACACAACTCAGGTTTAAGTCCTCCATATCCCAAAGCTAAAAAAAAAAAAGAAAAAAAATTATTATTATTGACTCAAATCATTTAATTTCAAAATGTATATATTGGGTTTACTTAAATTAATATTTTAATTTCCAATATATTGTAGATTAATTTTCAATTCAATTTTGTTAAAAAAAAACTTGAAATCATTTAACATTTTCTTTAAATTTTTTGATAATTAATTTACCTTAGATGTTTCCTGTATATCTTTCAAAAGTGGACTGTGCTTTAAATTCTTAAGGTGCTGCCTTTTTCAAGAAAAAAGACTATAAGTTGGGAAAAATTTATATTTCTAAAATTAATTATGAGTCAACTTTGCCTCTATACATAATTAAATATATATATATATATATATATTGAAAAAAAAAAGGCAATATAATGATAAAGAAAATTGAAATTATGAAGGCTGACCTGGCTCAGAACTATTGGTTTGAACTGTTTGTTGTCCTGCAATCAAACTTGAACAGAAAATGAAGACCAAGAAAATTAGAGGCAGAACCAATTGTGTTTTGCATGCAGTGGAGCCCATATCTTTAACCTGTCAAACAAGAGTAGAAAATAATTTGGAAATTACTTCCTCATTTAAATTGACAAAATCAACCATTATTATAATTTTCTAACCAACCCAATGCTAATTGTGCTTTGAGAACCACACAAATGGAGTTTCTAAGCCATCAAACGTGTTAAACCATGAAAATCCAGAACCCATCAAATTAAATTATAGAAAGAGAGAGAGAGAGAGAGAGAGCGTTTTCATTTGCATATATGGTGTAGTTTGGGAATTGTTAAGCTATAAGGGAAGGTTTAGATGAATTGAACCTTCCTAAAGGAAAAAGAAAAGAAAAAGGAGAAAAAAGCATCTAGCTTAAGTGTGAATTTAGAAAGATCTTTTTTCTGTTTCATCAATGGATGCACTAGCACTGCTTTTTCTAAAAGAATTATCCTGTTTTCACTTAAGCATAATTTCTTTGCAAGTAAAGAACATTCTTTCTTATTTTTTATCATACCAAATCTAAACATAACATTTTAGTTTCTTTCTTAAGAATCTTATAAAGATTGAAGAAGTATATACATAAACATGTTCAACAAATTTGAAAGCGAATAATGAAAAAAGTGGAGATAATTCAAATTTCAGTCAGTGCCTAATTAGAGAGAGAGAAGCCAAGACTAATCAAGGGAAAAGAGTCAAGAAAATCATGACTCAAAACAGAAAAAGATTGCAAGAAAATAGCTAATTGTCTATATACTATTGTATTAGTACTCACCTGAAATGGGAACTGTGCAACTTCAAGATTTTCAATCTGTTTGATCTTATCAGAAATAATCTTTCAAAATTCCAATGTCTCTGACAGAAACTTGAATATATGAGCAAAACCCAGTTTAGACACTTGAAAAGAAACTAATGAAATCATCAAATTCAAATACATACGCTTTGTATACATGCATATTTGGGAAAAGTAAAATATCTAGAAGTTGAGACTTCAAACAATGTTTTTTATGTTTGAGACCTCATTATGGCTAATTAAGCTCTTGAAAGGTAGAAAAAAGAGAGAGAGAGAGAGAGGGGGGAAATGATCTGAAGTCAAGAACCTCAACTGAAACATCTCTAGAATTTAAAATTCCTCAAAGGTAGAGTCTTTCCCATATATATGTAAATTTGTAACTCCAAAGAAACAAAGTTCATTATAAAACCACATCTTTCAAATAAAGAACAATTTCTTTGTCATTGCTTAAGGACCCAACAAATCCGTGTCAAACACTCCCTTGTATCCATTTGAAGAGAGAGAGAGAGAGATATGTTTTTGTTTTTTCAACTTAATCCACTTCTCAAATTGCAATAACTTTACAAGATATATGATTATTTTAAATAAAATATAATTATAAGATAGTTATTTTAAATAAAATATAAATAAATTAATATATAAATAAATTTAATAAGAAAAAAATTAAGAAATTATATTTAATCACTATTATTTTAAATAATAATTCAAAATCTGAAATTTTAAATTTATTTAATTTATTTTTAAATTTATTTATTTAATATTATCTAAATTTTGATTTGTTAAAAACTCGTTATATATATAATTTGTAATGGAGTTGTATGAAATGCATCTAATTCCCACCAAAATTTCTCCCCTTGTCCTCTTTATAAAGTCAAATAAGAACCAAACTGCTTCTGGTCAACTTAAGGACCATATGGTCATAACATTAGTCGTCATTTTTTTTTTTAATTTTAATACCCACTTTTTCTTTTTCTAAGTATAAACCTCACTTTGTATTGGATCACATAAAAGTATTTACTTGTTAAAATAAAACACAAAAGGAAACAATATCCCAAAACCATAAATTAAAAAAATAAAATAAAATAAAGTTAATAATAAATATATAAAGCAAAACAATTTCACACGAGGGATTTTTTTTTTTTTTAGTCAAAAAAGGATGCAGAGGTTGAAACTTGAAAGGAATTGCTCATACAAAGATTGGTAGATAACCTGTAAGGTAAATACATATTCAAGTAATTGAAAAAATAAAATTAGATTAAATTAATTAAGATCAAAGTGTTATTTTAAATTTGAACCCAACTAGTTATATATAAGATAGAAACAAATTAAAGGATGAAAAAAAAAACATACCATAAGAGTAAAGTATTGAGATTAATTTCCTTGAAGAAGCAAGAGTTATGTTGGAGCTTATCTAAATCATCCTAATAAAAAATCTCATTAATTTATAGAAAGATTTTCAATTGATTTATTCAAATATAACTTTTATGCATAATTAATTTCCAATTTACTTAGAATCAATATTTCGAACTTTATCCCTGATTAAAATAGTTTTTTCATACAGGTAAATAACAATTAATGTATAAAGGTTGCACTTTCACAATATTAATAGATATTTTTATTTTTGTAAATTACAAAAACTATATAATAAATAAATAATCTATAAATTTCAAAGGTGAAATACATATAATTACGAGTTATTCTAAAGTGAGTGGAAAATGAATTTTCAGGTATTTTAGAGTTCTAAATCCACACTTAGGTTGCTATGTATTATTAACAAAGCAATAATTCTTTGACGGATAAAACCAGATTGCATATATATTCTTAGTATCAACGAGATTTTAATCTAATCATAAGATTGAAATTCAAATTTAAAGTCTCAGTTTGCTTTTGTCTATCTTAAATTTAAAATTTAAAATTTAATGTTAGTAATTAAAATTATAAATGACTGTTGAAAAATTCCATGCTCTTAGCAACCAGCACAACGTGGAAATTCATCTATTAGTGGTCATAGGCCGACAGGGTTGGTGGCAAAAATTTGACCTTGAATATCTAAGGACTGGACTTTCATATTAGGCCTATATAATAACACTCTGTTTTCTACCATGCATTTGAATATAGTTTTACTTGATTTTATAAAATATTTAAAAAAAGTATAAAAAGAAGTGATTCCTTACTAGTAGCATTGTTTCGATTTAAATAATTATTATTAAATTAAATTAATATTTTTAATTTGAATAATTTTTAAATTAAATTAAATCATCATTATAATCAAATTGTAAATTTTAATTCAATTTGGTTCGATTTAAATATATTCAATTTATTTGTTTCAAATAAAATAATTTTTTTTATTAATTTTTATTATAAATTTAAGAAAAAATAATGAAAAAGTATCAATAATAAAAAAGTTTTAAAAATAATTTAATATTATACAGTTCAAAACTTATTTATTCTATTAATTAACACACTCAAAATTTTTATTTTTTCTCAAAAATTTCTTTTTTTTTTTTATTTATTTTATTCTAAATTAATATTAAATTAAAAAAATATAATTATATATAAAATAAAATTAAATATATTGAATTGTAATATATATATATATATATATATATATATAATCAAATATATCGATTTGGTTCGGTTAGAAACCGAAGAAAAATATTTAACCAATAAATTAAATCAAATTTTTAATTTATTTTATTTTTTAAATTAAATCAAATCAAATAAATTATAAAATTATTAATTTAAATTTAATTTAATTAATTCAGTCGTTTTCACTTTCATTATCTTACATGCTATTTTGCAAAGTTCAAGTTATTTTTTGTAAAATTATAATTTTATAAAATAATATGCAAAATAACTTACATTCCATAAATTTTAGAGAATTTTATAAAATTATATATTTTTATAAAAAGGATGATTTTATAAAAGGATAAATTATTATATAATTTCTGTAATTTAGCAAAATATACTTATATCTTTCTATTTTAAAAAATTAATTATTTAGTTCTTAATATTTATTTTCGTTAATATATATAATATTTTCATTCAATTTTCCGTTATATATATATATATATATATATATATATATATATATATATATATATATATATAAAGACATATATATCGATATTTTTCTCTATAAAATCACCACAAAAAACTCTTTTCACTCTCGTGTGTGTGATATCTATATATATATATATATATATATATATATATATATATATATATATATAAAGACTTCAATATCCTTCGTTTTCCCTTAAATTTCCCCACCTACTACTCTTTTCTCCTACAATCAAAAACATAAATCTCATCCAAAAACCAAAACCCACCATCATAAACATATATCTCATCAAGTTTTTATCAATTTTAGCCTTAGAAAATCACCAAATCCACAATTAAATGAGAAAATTTTCACAAAATTAAAATTTCTTTGTTCTTAACTGCCCTTGATAACTCATAACCGGCATTGGTTTCCGCCGTGGCAACCTAAGTCATCAAGGCCAAGAAGTAGAGTTGCTACAAAATCACAATTGCTTTCCATGTCAGGAGACAACCATGCTCGCATCCCGAATCAGCGTGGGTTAGTTCTGAGATTAATTATCTTGTATCCAGCTCGGGTTCTCATGTGGCCAATTTTTGCTACTTAAAAAAATTTAAAAAAATTTAAAAAAATTATATTTTGATAGTGTTTGATGTAATAAATCTATTGATATATTTTTCATTCTAAACAAAAATCATTTGGATGGCTAAAAATGCATTAGAAATGCGTTAAATCTAGACCGTTAAATATAATATATAAAATTTCTAATGCATTTTTAGCCATCCAAATGATTTTTGTTTAGAATGAAAAATACATCAATAGATTCATTACATCAAACACTATCAAAATATAATTTTTTTAAATTTTTTTAAGTAGCAAAAATTGACCACATGAGGGGCTGCTGTGTAAAAAAACACAGCAGCCTCCCTCAACCCATCCAACTCTAGGGTAATAGTTAATTTGACAATTAATTAGAGAAGCAATTAATTGAAGGGCAATTAATCAGACAGACAACGAGTTCCAGAGAATGATAAAGTGTCAAAAGATCAGAGAGTATAGGGTGGTGTGGCCTCCTAAATTGAGTTTCAATCATCTGTTGGATGGATGTTCTATAATGATGATTTTTGCATGTTTGGCATTATGATATATGAACAAAAGCATGAAAGGAATGGCGCATGGTTTTGGGCAAAGCAAGCTGCAACTCACCTCTGTACACATCAATTTTTTTCTTTTTTCTTTATTTTGTTTTCAGTTTTGATTATTATTTTTTGTTTTACATTTTCTTCTTTTATTGAATGTCAATTTATAGATGGAAGGGGTAATTTATGTTTAAATTATATTATAATAAAATAAAAAAAGTATTTTCTTTTTCTTTTTAATTATTTTTTGTAGTTTTTTAACGGAAAAATTGACGGAATGATTATATATATTAGCGGAATTAAATATTAGAAACTAACTAATTAATTTTTTAAAATAGAATGACAAAATTATTAATTACATTAAATCCTAAGAACTAAACAGTAATTTGTCATTTATAAAATAATATACAAGATAACTCTTTCTTTGAACATTTTGGAGAAATTTTATTAAATAAAATAATTTTTTATAAAAATTATTATTTTACAAAATATTATTCAAGATGACTGACATTTTGAGTTAAAAATCAAGGAAAATATGTAGGTTCATGCATTGATAATGAAGCAGGTATGTGAGACAAAGGCAACAATACAAGTGGTGGAGCAGAATGAAGCTGTGAAGCCATTTTTATTACAATTTCGAGACCTAATGCTAGAGGAGGTTCTAGATAGATTACAATCCATGAGAGATATCCAGCACCATATAGACTTAATCATTGAAGTTAGTTTATCTAATCTTCCTCATTACAAAATGAGTCCAAAGGAGAGTGAGATCCTGAACAATATCACAATCGATTACATGTTTCCAATTTCGAGGTTAGATGATATGCTGGAAAGATTGCATAGGGCTAAGTGGTTTTCAAAACTATATTTAAAGAATGATTACATGATATTTTTTTGATTATGCCCAGAGATGAGTAGAATACAGCTTCAAAATGAAGGAGGGGTTGTATAAGTGGTTAGTGATGTTGTTTGGTATTTCAAAATCTCCCAGTACGTTTATACGACTTATGAATTAGGTATTGAAATATTTCATTGGTAAATATGTTGTGATTTGTTTTAACAATATATTAATTTATAGCAAGATCGAAGATAAGCATTTATTTCATTTGAGAGAGGTGTTGACAGTTTTGTCGGCCAACAAACTATATTTTAATTTGAAAAAATGCAGTTTCCTAATAGATAAACTATTATTCTTGGAGTGCATTGAAAGTATGGTATCCAGGTAGATAAAGCTAAAATTTGTTAGTGTAGGTACTCTAAAGACAATCATTGTAATGATGTTTGTTAGAAATATATTAATAAAAATGCATTATTTATTAATCAGTGTTTATTATTATTTAGAATAATATTGTATACTTATTATATAAAGTTTATGGTATAAACATAGCATGAAGGCATTCATGATATGATCATGATAATGAAATGCTTATCATGTGTAATTATATTTTAACCTAAATTTTCCTAATCATAGAATCAATGAGATTGGACATTATTGATTCGGAAAGACTAGCACATGCGTATACTATTTGATTTGATAAAATCATCTGATCTCATAAAGATGATAACATTGAGATGTCTAAGTATAGCATGTGGATGCTTACTAGGAGTAGTAAGTGCATCGGAGTGATCGCAGGAGATAATCATATGGAAATGTAAATAATATTAATGACATATCTCTGCATGGAAATGTGCAAATGTCCTTAAACTTGAGATGCTTAAGAGTGATCTAGAGTGAAGATATTGTACTTTGATTCCATGCCTTGCTCTCCCAATGGGTTTGCTCATAGGGTGGACATTGGATATAGTTTGAGGCACTCGTAGATATTTAAATAATCAACAAAGGATATCATAACTCCTGTTAAAATGAAGGTTTTACTTAAAGCCTCTTGTATGAGATCATTACTAGTAATCTTTGGCCAAAGTGGATAGTACTTAGAGATAGTCTCTAAGGAAATCATTTTTATAATGATGCTCGAATTACAAGGAAATACTGTTCAGGCTAAGTGTGGTGTAGCCAGCTTAGTGGAGTTAACATAATGTTCATACATTAAACCGAACTTGGTAAAAGGGCTTGAAGGGACTAGTAGTACAATATTATCTATGTGTAAGGGTTTTTACTTACCATTAGCAATTTCTGATTACTTGGGGGTCATAATATGTGGCAAGATACCGCTCATGATCTACTTGAGTTAGAAAGGTTCAATTGGAGAATTGATTATAAATTAAAGGAGTTTAATTCATATAGTCCTTGTTGGACAATGATTACTTTTTATGGAAGTTTCCTATTTTGGAAATAGGAATTCCACTTAAGAATTTCCTAAATTAATTTAAGAAAATTATTAAGGACTTAAGTTACCATTTAATTGGGAAACCTATTAGGTCACACGCATAGAAGTGATTCAAACAATAAGTGAAAGAGTTAATTAAATTATGATTAAATGAGATTTAATTCATATATTTAATTATGGAGTTTTTGCAATAATTTAATATGATTAAATTAAT